>VFFE01007688.1:1521228-1600461 GCA_008921705.1 Burhinus oedicnemus | reverse complement strand
CGCTCCCGCTCCCTCTCCCTCTCCCTCTCCCTCTCCCTCTCCCTCTCCCTCCACACCGCTTCCAGCACCTCCACTCCCAGGGCTCACAGGAGGTGCCTTATATACCCTCGGTGAGGCGCGGCCGAAGGGGATTGGCCAGGAGCCCCGGCAGCGGCGCTGGATTGGTCAGCGCGCAGCCCCGGCCTCGCGCTTGCCTGAGGGGAGGCTCCGGGGGCGCGGTGGGGCTGAGGGGGGACCCTGGGCCGCGCTCGGCGCGTCTGGGAGAGGCCCTGCTGCAGCACACCGAGGGGGAGGTGGTGTCCTTGAGGGGGGTGGAGGTACTCGAGGAAAGTTGGAAAGAGCAGGACCGGGGTGAAAACGCTCGAATGGGGCTTAGGAGGGGGAGGGTGGGTGGTTGAGGCGCTCAGGAAGTGAAGCATCTTCTGCAAAATTGGCTTCTGCAGCTGCGGGTTCGTGGCTGCCGTGGTGTGGGTTGGAGTCTGCAGGACGCACAAGCAGCCGCTGGGCTCTGGGGATGAGTATCATGGCCTTGGGTAGGGTCCGCACCCCCTCCGTGGTGCAGAGGAGGACATACCACTGCTGCACCAGGGCCTTCCCCACCGCTGGACCTACCCAGGAGCGTGGGCTCCGGCCTGGGCCGTCCCCTGGGTCCCCTCTCCCCCAGCCGATGCCGAGGAAGAGGGTCTGGGGATATGCTAGATGGCTGTTTGGTTTCTAACGAAGGCAACTGTACCCCTTTCAGTACCTTAATTCTTGTTGTTTGATCGTCTTGTATCCAGCCTAAAGCCTTTGGGCTGCGAATTATGCTGATTTGCTTGCTTGCCTCTCACTGGATATGGGCAGCCATTCCTCAACACCATTTCAGGGGCTGGTAGCCTGCTCCTGCCCCCTTAGCCTTCTCTGACCTCAACTGAATACACTTGAACTCTCCGTTCTGTAGAGGCGGTGGTTCAGGCCTTCCAGATGTCATCTGCCCTCTCTAATTTGTCATCTTTTAAGGCACGATGCTCAAAAGCGGGCAGTCTCCAGTTGAGAACTCATCTGCAGTGAGCGAAGTGCAGTAATGGTCTCCTGCATCTTGCACGTGATAGTAAGTATGTATCTTTGGAGGAGGAAGAGCAGACCAAGTTGATAGCGGTCTTTTTGGGCTAGAAAGAAAAGATATGCAAAATTACACAGGAACACTTTTAATTAATTGCTGCCTGCTGACAGCAGCTGGCAAGACAGCCCTTTGCCCATCAGCATTCAGACAATTAGTTAACTCTGTACTCCACCTGAGATGGTGGAGCAGCCCTGTATTTATTCGTATTTTGGATAAGATCAAAGTGAACCACTTCGGTGATTTATTGTCTGCAGAGAAAAATCTCTACATCTCATTTCTTCAAAGAGTGCAGTCTCCAGCTACGGGATCAAAGCACTGTCAGGGAGACAGTCTCCTCTGGGGAGGGTTCACAACTGGGCTTCTCACTTCCTTGGTACCTTTGGCAAGAGTTGCCTGCAACAGAGAGCCTGTGCTATGCTTGTATGACCAAGGGCCTTCAGCCCAAAGCCAGCTTGCTCACAGTGGCAGGTGTTACCACGACAGTTTATCCTTGTCATTGCCAGTTAGAAAGCGCTTTTTCCTGGAAATCATAGGATCACAGAATGGTTAGAGTTGGAAGGGACCTTAAGGTCATCTAGTTCCAACCCCCTGCCACAGGCAGGGACACTTTCTGCTAGACCAGGTTGCTCAAAGCCTCATCCAACCTGGCCTTGGACACCTCCAGGGATGGGGCAGCCACAGCTTCTCTGGGCAACCTGGGCCAGGGTCTCACCACCCTCAGAGTAAAGAATTTCTTCCTAATATCTCATCTAAATCTACTCTCTTTCAGTTTAAAACCACAGCTGGTTTGTGGTCAGGCAGGAGTTCTCAGCTGCAGCTGGACCAGGGACTGTAAGGGAAACCAAGCAAGAGAGCACAGGCTGCTGAAGACAGACCTGACAGCAAGGTCCTGCTGCCACCACTGATCCTGGAGCTCTTGCTGCCTTTGGAGTTCATCTCCAGGACAACAGCATGAGCCAGCCCCCAGTGCAGCTCCCTGGGGGCTCCCATGTTCTCCCTATGCACCTAAGCTAATCAGTAGGCATCTCCCTGTAGGTACTGGGTGAGAGCAATGGTCTGGGCAGACTGTGTTTTCATGGTTTGGGGTGGAACGTGTTGTGTGACGCATGGGGACATGCTCTTTCCTAGCCCCAGGTCCCCGAAGAGTTGTGATGAAGTCCATCTCACACCACATAAGCAGAAGAAGCAACTTGATTTTCCTGCTAGATCCCTGTCTGTGTAGGCTGTTTGCCACATGTGCAGGGGTACTGCTGTGTGGTGGATAGTTGGGATCCAGGATACTCCTGGAGTTGCAGTGAATTAATACAAGGCTGCCATCGAGGCGTTTATACCTCCTTTGGCTTAGGCAGCTTTAACAAGAAAGAAACAATCCCAGATGCTTAGACTCAAAGCAGGTCTTGCTTAAGGCTGAGGTTACACAAGCAGGCACCAGAACTGCAAATTATAAACTGAACCTGCAGTTACCTTGAGATAAGGAAGTATATTATAAACTGTCACAAACAACATGGTATTTGCTCATAACAATTTGGGTTTTTTTCATTGGAAAGCTCCGATTGTGTATCGAGTAGTTGGTGATCAGGTATGTTTTAGAAGTGGTTGTATTCAGCAGTCCCAGAATCCACAAGGAAAAGGTGTAGTCTGTCACCTGCAGCCCCTGTCAGACTGGCAGGGCCACCTTCACCTGGCTCACCCTGCTGCTGGGAGGCCCTGGGTATCAGTGGGTACCAGGAGCAAAGCAGCAGCAAAGCCTGAGGAAGCGAAGGAGAGAAAGCGAGCATAAATGAGGCAAAGCTCTTCCTTAGCAGAGGAAATTCCTCCTCCTGCTTCAACCTCCACTGCATCCAACCTGGCTTGCAAAGGAAGATGGAACCCTGCAGCACAGAGAGCCTCGCAGGAGAAGGGGCATAAGCCTTCCACCCCAGGAGCTTGGAGGGGCTCCTGTTTTCCCTGAGACTCGTCTGGAGGAGGACAGGTGGAGTGCAACCCACTGGAGACCTGTGGGCTTGCTCAGATGCAAATAGCCTCAGTGAGGGCACGCTTGGAGGCTGCTGTCCTGAATTGTTGCTGCAGGCCATGCAGGAGGCTGTCCTCCAGCACAGGGACAACTAGGAGGCCAGGAGGAGGATGTCTGGATGGGGTTCACCCATTCAGAAGTGTTGATGCCCCTTGCCCTGCCTGTGCTGGGCTCAGG
Organism: Burhinus oedicnemus; assembly: GCA_008921705.1. NCBI lineage: Eukaryota > Metazoa > Chordata > Aves > Charadriiformes > Burhinidae > Burhinus > Burhinus oedicnemus. The sequence continues at coordinate 1,597,168 of VFFE01007688.1, read as the reverse complement.
ATAGCTCAGCTGATTGCTGCCAGAAATGCTAGCGTGTGGATGTGGGTGGCGAGGGGCTGGGAACAGCAACCCCAGTACTACCATCTCCTCTACGCCCAGCAGCAAGAACAGCAAACTCCTCACGCTGAAGATCCCACGAATCTGGCCACAGTCATCCTTCATAGGCTGGCAAAATTTGGTGTTGCCTGTGGCAGTGAGAAGCCCTCAGCTGGCTCCAGGCTTTTCCCTGGCCTAGTTCTACTGTTCTGGGGACAACTCCTTGCTCAAGCCTGGCAGCCTGCAAGAAAGGCTGAGAAAACCTCTGCTTGCAATCCTGCAAAAAACCCTTTCTCTCTCGGAGTCCTCTGTGCAACTAGAGAACAGTGAGCTTGTCACCGACGGCTACAGACACACCAAACGCACTGCCCTTCACTCCTACACCCACCCACCATACCTGCTTTTCCAGGCAGCGCTGTATGCTAATCCAAAGCCAGACCTTCATTTTCTGCCTTCGAATTGACCCCATCCCCGGGAAGGAGGGCTGTGAGCCAGATGGGAGGTCTTTAATGTTTCTCAGCAAGCTTGGTCCTACTGGCATGAGCAGCCACCTCAAAGGGGTTTGGGTTGCAATTTGCCTCATTATTGGAGCTGACGTGCAGCCTCCCCATGATATATCCTGTGCCCTGGAGAGATACCTAATGAGACATCACATGAGCCCAGTGGTCCTGCTGCTGTTGGTTGGGGAAGGGAGCTGAGCTTCAAAGGACCCCACTCGGTTCCTTTGTGTGGAGGAAATTTCCCCATGTCATTAAAACCAGCGGGCCTGTGACTCTGCAGACCTCGGTGTTGGAAAATAGCACAGCATTCGCACTGTAGTGGCAGGGTGGCCGTCCCCAGAGGGATTCACGGGGCAGGTTGATGCTGTTTGACAGCAGGGTGGCTCCTGCTGCGCGGCGGAGTTGTGCTGTGCTTGCAAGGGCATGATGGTTTTACAATGCATGGGGGACGCAGCTGCTTGCCGAGGGCAGGCTCACCTGGGAGCTGTGATGTCCATACCTGCTGGCTGCTCTGCACTCGGGGTTCAGGGGCACTGGGGGTGTCTCCAGAGCCCAAGGCAGATGCAGGGATGGAGCGACTCACCCTCTGGAGTGATGCCGGAGCACTGAGGGCAGTGACGCTCACGACCTTAGCACTACACAGAAAGTTTCTTGTCCTTGTGAGCATCGCACCTCTGTGCCATCCCCAAGTCATCACTCGTGTGTTCACTCCAGACACTGCCGTCCCTTGGCTCCTTTAGACCCCCAGCAAGTGGGTGCAGTGCCAGCAAGGGGTGCTCTGGTGCAGGAGGAGAGTTTCAGCAATTACTGTGAGCAAGTAGAAATGAGAGGTTGTCATGGATACCAGTACTCAACTGAGGGCCCAATTCTGCACTGCTCTGCTCCTCCTGTCCTCCCTTGCCCTGTTGTGTGGGATCTGTGGAGGCCCCATTTCATATCATGGATGTACAGACAATTGAAAATTAAAATCTGCTATGACTGTGGCTTTGGTTCCTAACTCTTATTCACCCAGCTGTACCTTCCAGCTCCCATTTCACTAGGATGAGTCTGGATTCAAACAAGTCTGCATGAGGGCAAAACGGGGACAATGGTTTGAGCGCTGAGCCCCCAGCCTCTCAAACCAGCACGCATATGCCAAAATGCACAAAGCCAGCGTGTATTTTGGGCTACCCAGTTGCTGATGGTGCAAAGGAAGATGAGGGAAGAGGTATGTGCAAGCAAAGGTGTTTGGCAGCTTGGAGAGAAGGTCCTAACCATGGATTTACAGGGGAGATTAAAGCTTTTTTGGGCTGGATTCAGTCTCCTGCAGAGAACAGGGCAGCAGCTTTACTCAGCATTTCCCCCGTGGGGACTGTAGGACTGACTTTGAGACCTCCAGAAGTTTTACAAATACAGGCAAGTTTCACCATGTTTTCATTTTCAGAGGAAAACATCTTCCCAAATATAAAACTGAGAGGTCTGATTATTTCATGCTGAAATGTTTTGGATTTCCCATTTGAAGTTAGTGTTCCTATGTATCCAATACTTTTTTTTGTTTTTCATTCTGGCCAATCAAAATTTCCCATTGCTTTTTCCCCAGAGAGGTGATCACATTGTTCTAGTTGGATTTTAGGCATAAAATAAATTGTGGACTAGAACATTTTTTCAAAAATGGCAATTACTGAGGGACCTTGGGAAGATGAAACTTTGGTTCCCGAGTTACTTCTGAAGAGGTTCTATTACACACACACACATGCACAGAACTGCCCTGATTTAACAGAAGACCTTTTCGGATCCAGCAAGACTGAAATCTGACATAAATAAGAATATTTTCAAGCTGATTGCTTGCAAACATAAGCATCAATTAGTTATCTCAGTCTGGTTAAATAGCAGTGTGGGCAGATGATTACAAATGATTGTGTTGCTGCCACTTTACTGCCTTATCACCCCACACCAAAAATCCCTTTGGTTTTCCAGAAACCCAAAGACCTTGGTCTTTCTCTTAGATCCCAGTCCCTGGAAGCACCTAAACACATGCTGACACAAACATCCCCAGATGCTGAATAAAATAATGTGGGCGATTAACAGAATTTTGAATTAAACCCAGAATGGGAGCAGCGTTTTTTTCCCCCCTCACGTTCATGTGGAACAGCAGCACCAGGAAGGCAGTGGGGTATTAAATTCTGACATGTAAGAAAGAACCGGGAACCCACAAAACATAATGAATAGAAAGAGGCTTTTGACCAACCCCGTGACAGAGCGTTCAGAGACGTGTGCGCTAGACCATGGTTGTTTGCAGCCATGCCATCAGCTGGACATCATCTGCCTGTCTCCAGGCTACCAGCCCTGCTCTGCCCAAACCCTTTCCATGGCCCAGTTCTTCGAAGCCTCTCGGAGGAGACTGGCGTGGGCATGGGGAATTTTGCTGCCAAGCTTTTTGCTTGGCCCTTGATTTCAGGGGCAAAACAGCCTGTATTGAGAGCCAGCTCCCCCCACCCCTTCCCCACCGACTCACAGTACAGCCCACACAGCCAGGGACAGGGAACAACCATGACTCCCGCCCACAGCTCCCACCACAGACCTGCTAATTACACTTGTCTCAAGATTAGTCAGAAGGAATCTGTTCCCTCCGAGCTGGGCTGCAGAGCTAAGTTGGGCAGCAGCTGCCGCTGCCTCCTCATCCCAGCCTATGCCAAGCCAGCAGTCTCATTACGCGTTCTGGGTCTCTCTGGCATGTACACAACCTCCCCAAGGCAGTGGGTGGGCATTAGCTTTGCCTCATTAGCATGGTTGTGGTTTGGGCTGCAGCCCTGCTGGCATGCAGGTTCATTCAAAAGGGGGTTTGCAGCCCACTTTAGGATTTTGCAGAGGGGAGAAACTGGGAGCGACGGAGGAGATCCAGCACATCCAGACTCCACAGCAGAGGGGAGAGCCCCAGTGCTCCTCAGTCCCCGTACTCAGTCCCTGTGTCTCAGGAAGCTACGCTCAATCATCCCCCAGGAACTTCACCTCCAGCCTGGCAGAGCAACTTTAAGGTGACAGACCCAGAACTGACCTGCCTGTTCCCACCATCTGTCCTTCTGGCTTTACTCCAGGTCTCCGCTCTCCCTGCTGTAGAGACCCAGGAAGCCAACGCTCCCATCACTGGCTTTCCCCCCTGCCTTCAGCTTGCTGATGCCAAAGCTGTGTTTAATCACCTGCTGCAGTCCCACAGAGGAACCTTGTGAGCTGGAGAAGAACGATGCGAAACAGAAGAACCATAGACCTTTATAGCTAACCAGTGGCCTTCCTGTAACCTCTGTCTGCACCTCCCACCTGAAGACTCACAGCCCCCTCCCCTCTGACACCACACACGTCCCCTTACTCTGCCTCTTCTCCACTCTTCTCCACTTCACTCTTCTCCCTCCTCTCATCTCCAAGGCAGTTTCTGGCATTCCCGCCCGGAGTCTGGCCGTTGTTGGGCTGACTGGTCTGCAGGCAATAGATGAATCGCACCATTTCTTCCTTCGTTGGGCCTCAGCAAATGGTTGCCAGCCCACACTTTCTGCTAAGTTTCCTGGGACAGCTTAGTGCCCCTGAAACTACCATACTGAACACAAGACCTGGAGCTGGACCAATGCCCTTGCTCTGAGTTTGCTTCGTCTACGCCATGAAGCGAGCAAGCCCCTTCTCATACTTGCATTTTGGATCCAGAACCTATTTCTGCCAAAAATCACCCCCTCCCTGCCCAGACTGTTCTGTGCTGGAGCGGTGCCTCCCGCACTGCATTGCTGCCCTCTCCTGGACTCTCCACCAGCCGCTGGGCTCAGGAAAGTTTCGGCTACAGCTGCTGATCTCTTCTTTGAAGCCACGAAGGTGGGAATCCTTCCCGAAGCCCTATGCCCCTCGCATGGCAAGGCCTGGCTCTGAAAATGAACAGATTTGAGGCTGAGCTCTCTCCTGCCCTGCCATATATAACCTCGACCCCAAAAAACGCTCTGGCTTAAGTTCTTCCCAGGGGCTACTTTTTCGGGGGTGCATGAAAAAGTGGTATAGGAAGGAAACTGAGTCATTCTGTAGTGCAGGACGTACCAGGCATGATGCCTTCCACGCCTAAAGGCAAACACCTGGTTCAACCTGTGCGATAGGTCCCCTCCTCGTAACCCCCAAGTCCTGCTGTGTCTGGAGCATCCGGTGTTGTGGAGAGATGCAAATAGAATCTTTATTAGCAAAAGGAATGGTTGTAGTCAGACCTATTTGGGAAGAAAAATTCAGAGAGCAGAAGGTAGGTATCCCTCTTCTTCTTTGCTGGATATTTCAGCCAGCATGAGGTGGTTGGGGACACAGACAAAACGGACAGCGGTGGCTAGAGGGATGCTGTTCTTCATGGTGTTGTGCACATGGAGGGAATCTCAAAAACTGTCCTTTCTGTCTTCCAGCGTCAGCACAGGAGTTGTCTCATCAGTCACAGCAGCAAGGTTTGAGATCACGGCAGGGGATGGTGCTCCATGTGTGGGCTCTTCATAACCCCCCTGAGATGTGCTGGTGTCCAGATCACTGGTGTCACTGGCAGGTCCACCATCAGGGTCAGCTTGGGGGCCCTGCCTGGGGATCCTGAAGAAACTGTTCACTGTCTCCATCCTCATGGTGCTTCCTGTCATCTTGGAAGCCCTTGGAGATGACACCTGGTACTCTTGGTAGAACCAGTAACAAGAACTGCTACAGAGAGACAGAAGCCCATAGTGAAAAATGGGAACTTAGTGCCAGGAACCAGCACCAGAGCCCTGCAGCCACCCAGCACCAGCCCTCAGGGCTAGGATTACCCAGGGCTGTACCCAACCACTCCCTATATGGCTGTGTAAGCTATTGCCAAGGATTATCCCAGCTTTTGGTGTCCTGCACCCTTATTCTGGCATGCCACCTCCTGCTGATGTCAAGGTGATGGACTCAGGTTTTCCTTCATCCCCTGTTCCAAGCAGGAATGTAGAGCTGGGGGACTCAACACCAACAAACATTCGTCAAAGTGTGCCATGTTGGGAGAAGGAGCTCAGACTTACAGAATGAAGATAAAGTTGAGGGCTAGTAATGCTGGCAAGATGATAAGGAGCAGGACTGGGATCCTGTGCACGATGGAGACAGCTGAGGGGAGAGAAATGGGTGGGACTGACTCAAGGTGAGAAGTCCCACTGCAAAAGGCCCTGGAGATAATCCTGATGCTAATTCTTCCCAGCTCGAGAGACAGGCAGGGATGTTGTGACCTACAGTACACCTAGCAGGTTGTCAGAGCTCAAGGCAAGTTAGGGACACCAAGGTGGAGAGAGAGAGAAATCAGATTGTTCAGCATTGGCCTGGTGTGAGGAGCTGTGATCTCTTCAGGGATGGCAGAGGCAAGAGCTACCTATCTCCAAAGGGACCCTCAAGGGCTGTAGAAGTTGCCACGGCCAACGTATTTGGGGCAGCTGCTCTGGGGTCCCACTGTAGAGCTTGCCCTCAGTTCAGAGTCCCTCAGTCCCCTCCCTGCCCTACTTCAGTAGCAGATGATCTGTGTACCCTGCTTGGTCCTTTCCTTCTTGACACAGTCTGTCATGGAGCTGGCGCCCGGCACCCTGGTGGTCATGCCGTCCTTGCAGGGAGTGCAAAATGCCACCCCGTAGATCAGGCTGAAGGTCCCAACAGGGCATGGGGAGCACTGGCTGTTCTTAGGAGGGCTGAACGTCCCTGGTGGGCATACAGCTGAGGAGAGGACATGTAGAGAGGCCTTTCTAAGTAGCAGCACTGGCTGCTTAGAAACAGACTCAGGGAAACTGAGCCCTAATGCTTAAGGGCTCAGAATTCCTGTCAACTACATCCCTGGGCTGGGTGTGCATGAGGAGAGCAGCAAGGACCCGGAACCATGGAGCTCTGCATGGTGGGGGGGGAAAAGACAAACAGGGGGAAAGAAGAGAGGGGACCAAAGGGCTGTGGACTCTTGGCTCACTGCAACAGTCGAGACATCTTTGCAGCTGCTTGGTCTGCCCATAGCCTCCACTGCACTGCTTGGTCTTTAAGAAGCCGACAAACTCGTTGGTGAAGTTGATGCTGGGGGTATCAGCCCCAGTGATGTGGAAGGACTTGTGCTCCTTGAAGAACCTCGTAAGGGCGAGCTGGACCTGGGGAGGGTAGAGCAGGCAGACCTCAGTAGGGCAATATTGGGGTCCAAGAGGGAAGCTGAGACCTTGTTGCACAGGAAATGTTCTCCCAACACCATAGTGCGGGAGCTGTGGTGTGTGAACTAAGGGGGCAGGCATTGCACACCAGCCTAATTGGGAGCTCTAGCTTGGCCCCAGGGAGACTGAGCAAACCCTCAGGGGAGCTCCTCTGCATTCCAGCACTGCTGAGGATACCTGGGCCTGGAGAGAGCATCCCAGTTGTACACAACCCCTGTGCCATGCTCCCTCCTTTGCCAGTATGGTGGCCCCAGGGCTTACCTGCCCGAGGTTGTGCTGGACTGTTTTGCGGTAGCAGTCTATGATAGTCTCCAAGTCCTGGTAATTGCAGTGTTCATCCCAGTGGGGCCCAAAGAGGGACACTAGAGTATGGAGAGTCACCAGTGCAGGTCAGGCAGCCCCAGCTCCAGCAGGAGATGGGCAAAGCCCTGAACAAATCTAGCTGTTAGACACCACTGTCTTCCAAGAGCCCCTAATTTCACTCCACCCCCTTCAGCCCTGTGCTGCCTCCCTCTTCCCCCTGCAAGCACAAACTGGGATGCCTCAATTCCTCTCACTCCGCCTCACTGCCTCCGTTGTTCCCTGGGGACTCTGCTGTGGTGCTTCTGCTTGGGGCTCTACCTTCTAGCTGTACTTGGACGATGAACTCATCCAAAGGGTTGTTGAGCGAGGGGAAGCAGAAGGTGGCAGTGAGCTGGAGTTTGCAGTGCTGCTCGATCTCCAGCTGCCTCAGCTTATCCTGCAGATCCCACAGGAACCTTTTGGTCCACTTATCCTCACAGAGCTTGCTGTGGAAGAGCAGCACGGTGTCCAGGCCTCCGAGCACATGGTAGCCTGTGGGAGAAACCCCTGAAAGGTGCCTTGTTCTTCCCCCTTGCCAAGAGAGAGCTCCCTTGTCCAGAGACCTGAGTATGGTCCCAACCCTCCTCTCACCCTATGGCCTCTCCACCCTTCCTGCCCTTGTTGGGTTGGCCCCCCTGCTTGTTAGCGTGGTGCTGGACTCACCAAGGATGCTGTAATGAAACGTTTGGGACACAGGAACCCCGTGCTTCATGTAGGAGAGGGTGCAGGAGTACTTCCCACTGTCGCCTGCTTGGAAGTGTTGGAAGAGGAGATGTCCCTCTTTGGTGACTGAGAACAACTTGGGGGCTAGCGCAGGAGACAGAAGGGTTGATGGTGATCACCAGGAGCTGGGAGCTGGCTGTCCCGTGCTGTGCCGGCCCAGTTCCTGGGTGGCTGTGTCATGCTTTCCTGCACTGCCCCAGATCTGGTCTCCTTAAACCAGTGCTGAGACTCTACAAGGACTCCCAAAGCTGCTCTTGCCCTTCCTTCTCTGATAAGTTATTGAGGGAGAGGGAAGAAGAAATTAAGAAACCTAGTGCCCTCTCCTCTGCCACAAATGTCACTATCTGCAAAAGAACCACCTGAATGCCTGAAAACTTTCTTAACAAAACCTCTGAGACCTTATTAGGACAGAAAAAGGGGTAAGTATTGTCCCATAACCTCATGTCCTTTTTGAGTTCAACACCCCCCAACACATACAATCTCATGAGATTCCAGTCTTCATGTGCCCATCACCTGCTGCACAGACCTGCTCCTTCCTCGGGTGGCTGTTTGCCCTCCTACCCCTGTCTTGCCTCACAGTAGCGGAGCCCATCGCAGCTGCTTGCCCCTGACTGCAGCTGAGAGGAGCCAGGACCTTACCTGCCCTGTCCTGCACCCAGCGGTAGGTGGGATCAGCCACCTCCATCTCAATAGGGCTGCAGGGCAGTGAATACAGGCTGCTCTCCGTGTGGATGAAGACAAGGCCTAGGCCAGAGAAAGAGAGACAAAAGCTGGGGACACAACTGAGAAATTTCAGGGCATTGGAACAAACAGACCTGGAGCCAAGGAGAGAGGAGGCTTGGGAAGCTACTGGAGCAGGCTGGGAACCTGTGTGGCACGTGGATGGACCCAGCCCCACTGGGGACCATCCTGCAGGGAGACCTGACGTTGTTTATTTGCCTAGAGGAGAGAAGATGCCAAGAGCTCTAGGAGTAAGTGGCAAGAAGTGAGGCTGTGGTAAGCAGAGCTGGTGGAGACCACAGAGTCAGACTGGGCCATCTCTGCTCGTGTTGGCTGTGACTGGGAAGCCACATCCTCTGCCCAGGTCACTGGCAGAGTGGGCAACAAGGAGAGGGTGCTGTCACCGACACCTGGACACAGGCTGTACGGGGAGACTACTTCACCCAGGAAAGAGGAGCGCATGGGTCAGGGAGGTCCAGCAGGATAGCTCTGTAGGTCTCACCCCCTTGGTGTTCCCAGCTGGAGATGGCTGGCAGGTCCCAAGGCAGGGACGTTTGCTTTCCTAGGAGGAAAGCAGAGGGGCAGCGCTCAGGCTTAGCTTGGAGGGTACTCACCTCACTCTGGTCTCCTCTCCAAGGCTCCCATCGGCCCTCCAAGGAGTCAGAGCAGAATATATCCACCTCCACATTGATCTTTTACCTGAGCAGCTACAAAGCACCAAAGTCAGGATCCTCATGGTCCCCAACACCCGTCGTGCCCCAAGGTCTGGCCAGACGTGTGGAACACAGAGCATCCTGCCCCCGCTGTGCAGTGTGGAACTTCTTGTTACCATGGCAATGAGGAATCTGCTGCTTCTCTCTGTCACCTTAGTGATGGCTCACAGGCTGGGCAGCATCATGTCTCCTGCCCACCTCAGTCACACTCAGCAGGTCTGGGCCTTGTGGGAAACATGGCCCTTCTTCTGGGGACCATCTGGGCAGGATGCACTAGAGGAAACATAGCTGGGGACATCCTAGTAGGAGAGACATGGTAGGAGAGATGATCAGAGGGAACGAGGAGGAGATAGATGATGAGAATGCTAGGTAAGGCTCTTTTGGTGGAAATCCTAGCAGACCAAGAGGGAGGGAAACCCTAGAAAGCCTGGATTGAGGGTGAGTTTGCCCCATGACTCAAGAGGGAGAATCCAGGGTCTCCAGCTATGGAGGGTACCTAGAACTGGCTGTGGAGGATGTCTAAAAAAATAAGAACACGTTGAAGAAAATAGGAAATTGTGGTTTTGGTTAGAAATTACATGCACCAGAAAGTCTCAGAGGGAGAAATGCCAGAAGTTGCTAAGCAAAGGAGAGCAAGATGTGACCACGTACTGGGGGGGCTTGCTTTCCGCCAGCTTGGGTGCATCCTAAGCAAGAGCTCAGCCCGCGGCTTCCAGCAGGAAGTTTGGATTCAAGCCTGGCATGCTTCAGGCAATCTCTTGGTTCAGATTGGAATCTCTTAAAAAGGGTGTGTTCCCTTAATGTTCCTGTTTGTCCTGGAAATGGGATTCAGGTTCCTATGATTGTCCATTGAGAAGTAAAAGTGAGCGGTTAAAATGTGCGGCCAGCCAGAAACTTGGGCAGAGTAAAGCTGAAAACTCCTTTTCACTTGTACCAGGGTTTCTGGAGGCGAAGTGTAGGGGGAGGGAGAAGTGCTTTTAGGGTAAATATGTTCAAATCATCCTGCTAGCTTGTGAAAAAAATGTGTACATAAGAAAACAGCACAAGTTAAAAAAAAAACGAAGACAAATCAGAAAACACCCACGACTTCATTTAAGCTACAACAGAAATACAGAGCATGCAACAACTTAGAGACAGTAGAAAGCACCAGCAATTATTCTTGGGGAAAATCATGACAAGCGAAGGCGGCTCTCCCTCCCTGTCCTCCCAGAATGACGAAATCATGAGAAAATCACTGAAAAACCTTACACTTCCCAGCCCGGTGGCCGGGAGGGGCGAGGGCCAGATCCAGCGAGGGCAGGCAGCCTCAGCCCTCCGTCCTGGCGAGAGCCGAAGGAAAGGGCAGGGCTGAGCAAGCGTCTCCGGAGGCTGTTTGTTTTCAGGCTGTGCCTATGGAGAAAGCTTCGCCCTGGTGAATAATAGGATGAATGAATCCATAGTGTTTCTTTAAAAAGAAAAAAAAAAAAACCCAAACCCCTACACCCCAGCTCTCAAGTTTCTCTGACAGTTTTAGCATAAATACACCGAGTCTGGCCTGAAGTCGCTTGGGATAAAAACAGAGACTGGTGCGAGCAGCAGAATGAATGAAGGTTTCCTTTCGGTTTATAGCATGGGGCTGTGCCTTGCCTCCTGCCTGGCGCGGGCTGAGTCATGGCACAGCTGCGGCTTTTCTCCCTCATCACCTCCTTTTGCTAAACGTGTAGGAGCTTGATAGTATCTTTGAGATCTCCACTCTGTCGCATTGGAGTGAAACTTGTGTTCAGAAGTTATCACGAAGAGGGCAGGCAGCCAGGCCAGACTCTCAATGACTCCATGGATCTCATTTCCTGAGGGAACCAGGCTAAAAATATATATAATCTGAGGCAGGTGTGACATTTCTGAAATTTCCTATTTTTGCATTCATTTTAACTCATCAGCTCATTAAGGGGTTTGTTTGTGAGTTCTCAGAAACTGTGTTCAGCAGTCACTGAACGTGTGCTGCGGTGTCAGGAGAAGGGATACCCCTCTTACATAGCAAAGAGCTTGGATCCCTGCTTGAAATGCAAAATCCAGGCTCATGTCCGAAGCTGAACTTGGGTCATCCATAGTAAAATGCCAAGAATACAGATTCGCTTTCTTAACCATCTTACAGCATTCGGTATTCATGTACTTGTCTTGGAGCGAGCACAACCACCGCTTCAGTAAGTACATAGAACGATGATTCCCTGTATTGTTCTGGCTGGGAATTAACCTTCCTCCCTCCCTCCGAAAGAGCGATGCGAGTTACACTCAGATGCAAACTCCATTTACAAATAGGAATTGATACAGGAGCGTCTCAGTAGTTTCTGCATCCCTCCGTGGCTGGAAGGGAGGGACACTGTCTTTGTGGGCGTTTTGCATCAAGGGGGTTTCCTTTTCCTGTGGTTTATGTGAGCTGCAGCAGTGCCCAGGGATGGAGGAGCATCCTGTTGTGCTCCACAAACACAGACCCGCTTGCTGCTCTGGCACTGTTCCTGCTGTCCCTCCCCGTCCCCTGCTGGCAGATCGCACAGTCTGTCTGTCCCCATATCCGTCCCCTAAAATTGGCTTTGTTTGATGGGGGAGACCTGGATTGCCAGGAATAAAGTTAAATCTGGCTAAGGCTGGGCTACATCTAAGTCCAGATGCACAAGGAGACAGAGGTGCTCAGGTTTGATCTCTGGTGGAGGTTAAACTTGTCAAACAAAACAGTCACCGGCTTCAGCACTGAATGAGAAGGTGCCCCGGTCCCCTGGGGACTCCCCAAGGGCATCCAGGAAAATACTGCAGGGCCACAAGAGCAACAAGTGCTTTATGCCCGTGGCTGGCTCCTAACCATGAGGTCCTGATCCCTCTGCGCTGTTTAGCACAAAGGGAACATGCCCCTTTCTGCAGCCCTTGAGGGCCCATGGAAGCCAGAGCTGGATCTCTTGAGATCGTGATGTCCCCTAAAGGCATCCTTTGAGCTCCCACTGTTCCAGAGCAACACCTAGACCCGATCCAAGGAGCACCACCTAGAAACGTCACCATAGCTGCTAGGTCTCTTGGTTTCACACTGGGATTGATGATTTGGTGACTATATTCTGCTCCAGGAGCACTCTCTGCTAAAGACAGCCACACCGGTTATCGTAACCAATTAACAAGTTGTGTTAACAGCGCAGGGTCACATCTCTCTCCCTTGGGACAGGCAGCGGCATGCGGCTTCCCGGGGAGAACGGCACGGCTCAGCAGCAGCGGTAGACAACCGATTTCAGAAAAAGGGACTCCACACTTCAGATCCTATCAGGAGTCAGTTGAACATGGCTCATTAGGAAGGAATTATGCCCTGATCTCTCTTCCTGTGATAAATAATGTTTCTGGTGATAAATATTCAATGTAGGCACCAAAGCAACAAGGCTGGCATTTATCTCTTGGCTTGTTTTCCTCTGCGAAGGGCCAAGGGTTGTTAATAAAGGCAGGAGTTGCACTGATAGCACCTCAGAATTAACCCTGATGATGCCAGGCTGTCCTCTGAGACCTGCGGAAGGGCTTTCAGTGCCCGGCAGGTCAGAGGCCAGCTCTCCCGTGAGCCGTTCCGTATTTGTGAGGGATGCAGAGGGAGGAGCGGCACAAGGGTAGGGTTAGGGGCAGGGGGACCATCTGGGAAGCAGAAAGGACAGTGTGAAAAAGCAGGCTGGGGGGTGGAGGGCAGCATAGCTACTCTGTGTGTGGAGGGGATGATATTTGGGACATGGGTCTGAGTGGTCTGGGGGAGCAGATGCTTGAGGGGGGCAGCAGGCTCAGCCCAAAGGCACATGGAAAGGCTCAGTGTCTTCTGATGTGAAGGATGGTGATGCCTCTATGGCAGGTGACATAGGGACATAAAGGAGAGAGGAAAATAGCAGTCGCCTCTGCTAGAGGGAGGTGAAATAGCAGGAGGAGGACAGCAGAGGGTAGCAAATGCCTGAATTCCTCTGCTGGCCTTGCAGGGCTGATGTGAGCCACAGGCACGGCTGGGCAATGCAGCCTGGTACAGATTCACGGCGCACACTGGGCAGATTTTGTTTAAAAATAAAACAGGGAACAAGGCGTTTTGATAAGATGGATAAGTTCTTCCCGCAAAGGCTTGTTTTGAAAGACATTTCCTTTAGAAATTTCCTGCTGAGTTATCCCCAGTGACCCCATCACCACCAGGGAGAAGGCAAGGCAGAATGTGATGCTTTGATTATAATCAGAGTGGAAGGTTTTGACCAAATGAAAAGAAACTTCTCTGCGTGGGGATTTCATTTCCCAGGAATGGTCGCAACGTTGCATCTTGGTTGCTATTTGGGCAGATTCTTCCTAACTTTTAAGGTCTGAGCTTTGCCTAGCTCTGCTGTGGTGTCGTGCCTGTGGATCACAAGGATGGAGATCCCCCGTTCCCTTCCCTGGGTATCCTCCAAAGGCCACATCTGGTCTCACTGGTTCAGAGGAGAAGCAGGTTTCCTTTGTGCTTGTAGACACAGCCAGCCAAGTACAGATCAAAAGCACAGCAGTACTTCGCACTCATATTGGAGGACCTAAAGCCATCCCCTGTGCCTAAATCCCGCTCACAATCTTGCCACGGCAAACCAGCACAGCTGGTCCTGCTGAGACTTCACCTCTGGCATGTCAAGGTCTCCTGCTGCACTTTGCATGCTGCGGCTTCCCCAGTTAATGCAGGAGACTGGGCAGGGGGGTGATTGTAAATGCTCTAAGTGTCATTAGCACTCCAGGGCTAATTATTGGGCAATCTGTCGCCCTCCTTCCCTGCAGATGCAGACGATCCATGTCAGACTCAAGGCTTTGCTTTGCCCGTAAAGCGTCTGGGAGATGGCCCCAGCTACTGGCTCATGTCATCACATCAAATAGGATCATTCATCTTCATGAGAGAGCTGGCTGAGCGGGGCCGTGTGTGCCAGGCCATTCCCAGGCTATGGCTGGAGGGGGGGAATTATGATTTTTTGGTGGTGGAGAAGGGCACAGAGCCCTGGGTGCTGGGGGGCAACAGCTGCAGCGGCTGGTCCTGGTGTGGTGGCATCTGGGGTGTCCCAGGACAGAGTTAAGGCTGTTCCCTGCTCTTCACAGAAAATCTTTTAAATCCTCACTGAGTTATTTTTGACGACTGTAGATGACTCTGCCAAGCATGAAGGAATGGAGCTGTCTCATTGAGGCATATTTAGTTTGGTGAAATCAGTTTTCAGGCTCGTGTCATCTGCCAAAGAGGCTCTTGCAGAGATACAAGAGCAGTATCTTCAGTGTTCATAGGTGGCGCTTAATGAGATTCCCGTTGCTTATTGCAATGACGAGTCTTTACCACAGTAGGTGGCTTACAGATGGCAGAGGAGCATCTGGGAGGAAACCTCTTACATGCTGCTTGCATGACTACATGGCTCTGCTTAAATTTTGACCCACGACCATGGGGTCTGGTGTGTCAGGCACATGGAGCAGGAGAGAAGTCACAAACTGGAGAGCAACTGGGAGATGCATTTTTGGGCTTATAGGGTCCATACTCCCCATTTAGGCTTGAGACTTACCATCCTGCCCTCCTTGCACAGGAGACCCAGAAGCCAAACGCAGTCCCCTGGCCATGGGATACCGTGCTTTCTGCCGGACTGGAAAAGTGACAGCTTGAAACATCCCTTGATGCAGGAAAATAACGGTGTGCAGGTGATTATCAGAGTTGATTTATCTGGCTCTTTACTGATTTACACACCTCATTTTACACCCCTCTGTTGTGAGTAACAGGACCAAGTATTAACAGTTAGAGGGAGACAGTGATAGGATTGGGACCCAGTACTCAGGAGAATTTTCTCTGCAGTTTTTGCTCTGAATTCAACGTAATATTGCAGAGCTTTCAGTTCTGTTTTAAAGGAGGATACATCTCTTTTTCCCGTTGAACAAAGGAAGAGATTTTCCCCTTAGTTTTCTATTTCTGAGTCATTCCACATTATAGCAAATTGCTGGCAAAGTTGCAGTTATGGCTAAATGGTCACTTCAAATTTAAGTCTCTTTTCCAGCAGCTTTATACCTTTTTAAAGCAAACAATTGCTCTTCTGGGATGAAAATTTATCCTCACTTGGTCTCGCTCTGATGTCAAAATATTCTGGAACATGGGGAGAAAAATCGATCTGAATCTCTGACACAGCTGATAGCACCTTTTCCTTTCCAGCTGGTTTTCCCTGTGCTGATGGCTGAAGAAGCCATAGTTCCTCTAATTTTAATTGTAATTAGGGGTAATTTAGCCTCTCTCTGAAAGTGAGAGCAAACAAAAATATAGCGGTTGGCAAACAGGGTGGGATGTTGGATCTGTGGACTGAGTTATTTGCTCAGAGCTGGAAAGCGTGGTTTTCCATCTCTGCCCTGCTTGAGCTGACCTGGATGAATCCAGCCACGTCACTTCCCTGTATCTCAGTTCCTCCCTCTGGAAGACGGGGATAAGGATCCTGTCTTCCGCCAAAGTCATGTACCAAATGCTGGTATTGGTGGCAGTAGCAATCCCTAAGGAGTCTGGAGAGAGGAAGACTTTGGTCCCAGGAAACCAGATGGGTGCAGATAGCTGTGGCATCGATGTGATCAGTTCTCTTAACAGAAAGGTCCTCCCATGTTACCACCCACCAGGCAGCACCCAAAACCCTGGGTCCAGCTACAGCAGGGAGGTGACGCAGGTGTCCCAGCCACAGGAGAGCACCTGGAAGGTGCAGAGAACGTGGTGCAGCCCAAGGACATCGAGCTGGAGGTGGGCGGGAGTCACACCAAAGTGGCAGCAGGCTTTTATAGCACAGAGATGGTGGAAAGTCTCTGCTTTTCATAGGAGGGAGCTGCTGGGGGCAGCCTGACCTCTGTCCGTCTCAGCAGTGTTGCGGTGAAGCTTTCTTCCTTCTGTTGCTTTTTCTGGAGGAAAGCTGGCAGTGAAAGGAAAGGGCACCTTCTCTGCTGCTCGCTGCAGACACATCAGTCAAGAGCTGAGGCTCTTATTTCCCTCTCTTTGGATGGGAGGCTTTTCCTCTACACAGATTTTTCACATCTGGTGGTGTCCAACCTTTGCCAGCCTTCATGCTGCCTGCCCCAGGACAGATGTTTTAGTCCTTGAGCTGTTCAGGGAAAGCCTTTGGATTTATTTTCTGCCTCCTGACAGGCATCTTGCCAAGCTCCTCTGGGAACCTCTGGCTCTCCCTTTCCTTTCCTGCTCTTTTTTATCCATTCTGCTGATAACACGGTGTGGAGGCTGGTGGTGCCAGGGCAGGGGTGGTGCCGAACTGCTTCACCTGTCCTCAAACAGTCGGTGCTGGAGCTGGCTGCGGTCAGTGGCAGTGCTGTGACGAGCGTGCCCCAGGGACACGATGCGGGGCAGCCTGCGTGCTGTGAGCCTGGGGAGGGATGCAGAGGCTGGGCATCCCATTTCCCTTCTTGCAGAGGTCCAGCAGCCCTGGGGAAAAAAATCCCACCTGCCTGGCAGGGCCTGTTGGCAGGAGGGTGTAGGAACTTGTAGCTCTGATTGAGGGGAGGCATCATGGAACCGCTGGGGACATGGATCTAATAATTTCCTTACTGACATCTGCAGTTATATGAGAAAACGTAGTGAAATGCAGAGGTGGGGAGGCAGGAGAGATCTGTCTCAGCTGGTTCCCTGGAGGGAACTCACTCAGATCTTGTTCGGTGTAAATTTAAGCATCCCAAATGATGGAGTTTCTAACTCTTCCACACTCAGGAGGCTAATTTCACAGGCTAATACTTTTCCTCACCGCTCAGCCTAGGTCATCCCACCTCTGTTTTCACACAAGCAGCTCAGCCATTCTGCCTTTGAACTCTCTTCCACCATAAATATTTCCTTTCCTTCCTTGGCAGCGACATCCCTCGATATTTGGAGATTGCAATTATCTCCCTGAAGCTGAGTCATCACAAAGCCAGCTGGATCTGCCTCGCTGCGGCTCACCGTGGCTCCCTCCTAGAGATTTTCCCTGCTCTCAGTTTTAAGCTTGAAGCTCCTTCCACTGTGTCACTAAAACTCTCATGGTCCGGCAGCGGCGCTGCTGGTGTCCGTTCATTGCCCCCAGGATGGAGGAGTTAAATCACCTAAGACGTGTTCCTCCCCTACGTAACGGCTGTGTAAGGCACTGTAGCTGTAGGAGAAACCACGGCCCGTTGCAGCAATGGGAGCAGTCTAAGGCTGGGTGGAAAATAGTCGACCTGTTTGGATGTTCGAAGTGTGTTACTGCTGCAAACGGGGATGAGAAGGCAGAACTTTTTGCAAACTGGGAAGGCAAAAAAAAAAAAAAAAGAAAATCAAATGAGGCCAAAGAGTTCAGTGATTCATGACGTCTAATTTTCCCTTGGACCATTTGCATCTAAATATTGATTTTATTTTACCAGCCATTAGTGCCGAAACATCTTTTGAACCAGAAAACTAGCTTTTCACCTCAAAGCAGCTGAAACCAAATACTTGGATGACTTTAAAGCCAAATGTCTCCTTGAGGTGAGAAATACATGGAGGAGCCATCTGCTCCTGTGAAAAGCTTCAATTTAGAGGGAGAAACATCACTCACTGGAAGAACAGGAAATAATAGATTTCCTGTGGAGCCACTGGTCTGAAATGAATCACGTCCATGCCGGCAGGGAGGGCTGGGGACACAAACCGCTGCTGCTGGGCCACTTGAGAAGGATTTTGCTCCGGTATTACGGTGGGGACATCCTTCAGCATCCCAGGAAGAAGAATAGCTACAGGTAAAGAGAAAGAGATGAAGGGCGACGTGGGGATCAGTCCCAGCAGGTGTCTGAACCCTATGTGAGTGCTGTGGCATTTCTCTGGGATTTACTGGCTTGTGGCAGAAGTGCTGCTAATTTTCCTTGCTATTTCATTATCGACTGAAGGGATGTTTATTACCGATCCCCAGGAAAGCATAAAGTGCGAGGTGAGTAACGCTGCTGTTCAGAAAAGCCAGATGGGATTGTTCAGTGAATCAAAGCAAAGCAAAGAAAAACAAGCCAAGATACCCAGTCCGGAGTGTTTTGGTTTCCAGCCTCTCCTTACTCATCCCAGTGACTATGATGTCCATCTCAAGGGGTGGGACTGGACAAGCAGGTGACAGTGGCGGTCTGGACCTTGGGGCTTTTCCTACATGCTCCGCTGTGACGTTTGGAACCAGGTAAGCTCACAGCAGATGCCAGGCATGTTGCTTCTGTCGCAGCTTCTCCCTGGCAGAGGTTACCTTATAATTTTTGGCAAGAGTTTTCAGATGACCAACTCCAACGCTGTTTAACCCACAGAGGTACACACGCATGTTACACCTTACAAGGGAGCATCGGTGCTTTTAATTGACCTTGTGATGAACACAGAGCAGGGAACGTCAGCTTGTCCCCTGATCTAAGCCCGTGACGTATTGCATGAAACCATCCCTGCCAGGACCACTGCTGGCTTCCATCTGACGACAGCAAAAAGGGACGAGTCCAGCAATGCTCCAGCTAATGAGTCCCTGGAGGGCAGCGGGGCCCGTTTGGGCCCCTGCAGACCCTGGCCAAGCCCCTGGGGCTCTCTGGAGGCCAGCAGGTCTCGTTACAGGTGGCTGCCAGGCCTGGCAAAGCCCCTGGTGGTAACCTCTTCAAACTCATGCCTGATTTCTAATGTCAGTGTGTCTGCCTGCCTTCCAGCCGTTTGACATCTTGCTCTGCCTTTTCTCTACTGGATGAAAAAGCTTTTCAGACTCTGTTATTTGCACCTTTGAAGATTCTCATCCACTGTATGCAAGTCACCTCTATCTTCTGTGGCATCTAAATTGTCTAAATCACAATGCCTGGAACCAAAGCACTTCTGTTCACAACACCACTTACAGACCCATTGCTCTCCTGTACCTGACAAGCTCTCACAGGGACAATTGCGTGACAACACATTCGTGTTGTGCTGGGTCTCATCTGTAGCTTATTCCACAGCCCTGGTTTGATGATCTTCCTTGGCGGCCTCCTCACTGGGGTCTGAGAGGTTTGTCAGCCCAGGCAAGAGCTTGCAAGAGTTGGGGCAGGTGGACCCTTGAGGGTCTGCAGATATTCTGGGCAGTTTGTAAGACACTTGTCTGCTAATAAAATAGAAGCCAGGAAAAATACAGAATTTTGTGAACTTTGAGCATCTCTTGTTGTCAGTAGTTGTTACTGTTTTAAGTGGGTGCCGACAGGAGTGACTGTGACATGGAAACTGGTGCCAGGCTATCATTACAGGGTGAGCAGTACTGCTTTTGCTGGCTGCCGCAGTCAGCTCCTCTGTTCAGCAGCGTGGATTTAAGAGACTTCTTTTTTTTCCCCCTGCAAAAGGAAAAATCCCTATGGGTGGCTGCTGGTACTCTGGGTGGGATGGGATTCATCAGACCATGCTGGCAGCCACGGTCAACCTGGTGTCCCCAAACCCCTCTGCTGTCAGAGCAGATCCAGTTAATGGAGCACTCTCATTCCCCTAAGATTTTACCTCCACCCCGATAGCCACCTAAAATAGGTCAGAGGACCACAAAAGTGCTATGGACCTGTTTTAAAGGGATCCTCAGGATGTGGAGACCCTGCGATTGCCCTCGGTGCTGATAACCTGGAGGATCAGGGACATGGCATCTCCCTGAATCACCCACATTTTGCTACAAGAAGTGTTATGTGCAGAAAAGCTGTGCTCACCAGGATCATCCACGGGCTCCTGTGCACGGAAGCAGAGCCAGCCCTCAGGGCTGACCAGCACAAATAAATCCAAGTCCTGTGCTGGAGAAGAGCCCGGCACCAGCCGTCTACCAGCGCACCCCACTCTGCGTGACATTTCTTTGCTTGGCATTAACTTCCCAGGTGCTTTGAAAGCCCTTCCCTGCCCACCGCGGAGGAGTTTCGCAGTGCAGCACAGCGAGACATCTGAAATCTCACTCGTTTTTGTTTGCGGAGCTCTCATTTAAATTCCTGCAGCTCGTGAGCGCTTGTCAGTCCCATCGCCGGGGGCTAACGGGTGGCAGGTTGGTTGTACACAGGGTATTTTTAGCTTGTAGACACCCAGAGGATGGCAAAACTAGCAGCTGAGCCCACTTCCAGTGGGACAGGGAGGCAAACTCCCCCAGGGATATTTTCTCCCTGGAGAACAGTTTGCTGAAAAAAAAAAAAAAAGAAGTTTAAATAACCTGCAGCTGAAAGTTTGCACTGAAAATCACATCCCCAAGCTGCAATCACTGGTGGTGGAGCAGCAGGACTCCCGGGTTCTCTGCTGGGCTCCTGATCCGATAACCAGCTGCCCGGTAATCCAATGCCCAGAGTCAGTATAGAAAAAAACCCCTCTAAGATCCTCCTCCTCGTGTCTGCTGTTGGTGAGATGAGCTAAAGAGCAACACCACCCCCTCCAGAAGGGCTGGTCCAAGTCACTGTCCCGGTTTAGCCCAGTAAAGCAGTTGCTGGTTGCCCAGGGTGGTCAGGGCGGTGTGACACCTCCTGCATTGCCGGCAGGTTGTGGCGGAGCAGCCGCTGGAAGGGCAAAGAGTAGCTGTGTGGGACCGTGGGGCATCGTTATGCAGCTTTGCCAAGAGGCACGCTCACACCTATCGGCCCCGTTTGCTTTTCAAGCTCTGGCTCACATCTCCTGCCTCCCTGGAGCTGAAGTTTTCAGAAGCTGGAGAAAAAAAGCAGCTGAAAACTTTTTGTAAACTTTGTGTTTATTTTCTTGCTGCAGAACCAATAGAGGCAGAGAAATAGAGGCCCTGTTATTGAAGAAAGTCTCACCTAGTCTCAAGTCATTTTCAGTATATTTTTGTAACCTCTTCCTGTAAATAATTGAATCATCGTCAGTTCAGGGAAAGGCTATCCTCAGGCAACCTGCTTGCACCGTTGAGAACCTGACTGCATCCTGGGTGATATTAGCGGTGGGGGGGAGGAGAGGTGTGCATTCACGCTCCGCTGTTGCATAAAGCACCGAATCCACGAGAACGCTCATTTTGTAGCATTATAACAGGATCAGGGTCTGCCTTAAAATCTCTTTTGGAGGTGGGTGAAAGATGAGGACATGGGGAATTATGAGCAAGGATGGCTGGGACCAGCCTCTGCTCATTGCAAGCCTCTGAGCCACCTCAAACGGGGACATGGGGTCTTTGGCCTTCTCACTGGTGGCAGTTTCTGTCTGCAAGCCCAAGCTGTGGCATGAGCAATGGGGTGGGAGTCCAGGTTCGACCTCGTCTAGCCCAACAGTGAAAGAAAGTTATTACCACCTGCAAATGCCTTCTAACTTGCACAAAATGAGTTTGTTGGAGCTCAGTCCCCTTTTAAATTAGCTCCTGGGTGGTACGCAAAGAGCCACTGCAGCATTTAGCCTTGCACAACACAGGGTGATGGCCAGCAGCGACTGTCTGGGGTACCAGGTTGTGCGCCGTGTGTCAGGTGCTGTATGCTCAGATCTGCTCCACGGCAGCTGGAGATGGTTCATAGGTGAGAGGAAAATATATCCCCGAACACTGGAGGAGAGCAGCTGAAGCCTGGAGGACACGGAGAGCCAATAAACCATCATCGCACACATGAGTGATCCATCCTTGTGCCTACACATACATGGGGATTCCCCGGCCGTGGTGGGTTTTGTGTTCCTGATCCCTCCTCGGGGAGCGGAGCTGGTGGTTGGGGGCAATTCTCCATCCGTCTCTCCCTTTACCCCTCTCCGTGGCTGCACGGGGTCATGTCAAACTTTCCCTTTTCACTGCAGCGTTGCTAGTGCATGCTGGTGTGCAGGCGCTGTACGTTAGTGTCCGATGCTGGGAAGCGTCAAGCCGCAAACGGTGGTTCTTCATGTGATTTGCGCTCTGGATGTTTGGCCACTCATCCTAAGTGTTGTCTGGTGGCGCAGGAGCCATCACATCTAGGTGAAGGTTTGTGATCACAACATTGCTTGGGAGGACTCGATTGCATCAGCGGATTCCTCGCTGGAGAGGTACTTCAGCTCTCTCTGCGTGTGGTGTCTCTTAATGGAAAGCGATGAACTGTTGCTGTTAGGTGTACGCTGCCTTGCTGCGTACGGCTGCAGGGACCTCTGCAACCAGCCGTAAAGAGGAGAGGTCCCTGGCGTGGGTTTGATTTGGTGACCTTGGCAGTGTCCTTGCACTGAGGAAGTTAGAGAGGTCGTTCTTCGTGTGCATCACAAAAATCCCCTTGTTTCAGAACAAATTCTGCCCTCATTCGATAACTGCTTCCTGCAGAAGTTTTAAGTCTCGTTGTTTTGTGCCAGGAAGCCAAATGCACGGGGCAGGATGGATCCGAAGCTGCTGTGAATCCGCCTTGCACCACTGACATCACCTGGGAAACGCCGGTTTACTGCATCCAACCTGGCGGCTTTACAGGAGCGCGGGGAGGAAAGCACGCACACAAAAAAATAAAATTAAAGGTGAGCGTGGCAGTTTTAATGAGAAACTGCTGGTGAACTGTTGCTGCTGAACGACCTCCAGACTTTATTGCCGAGGCAGGTAAAAAACCCACAGCCTTATGCCCTAAAGAGCCCAATCCCCATCAACTGTCTGGATCAAGCAGCTCTGGATCCGCAGGAGGGTGTTTACATCTAAACGACTGTTTGGTTGAGATTGAAGACTTTGCAACCGCAAGATTTCGGTGAACCTTGGTGGCTTTTTCTCTTGCTAATCAGAAGGAAAACGTCCATTTTGAGTAGAGTCCCAGCGGCAGGAGTGCAGATGAACTGGAGCAGAGTCAGTTCAGGGCCGTGGGTGCCAGTTGTGCTGGGGAGCAGCCTGCGGGAGAGACCCAAAATCGCTTCCCACCGACAGAAGCTCTTATTTTGAACCCCTATTAACCCACTTGGTTTATTAAGGAGTTGCCACTGGTGCACGCTCTCCTGAGGACTTCTCCACCGGCAGCTCCTCTGCAGCTACACGCGGGAGCAGGCAGAGAGCAGCAAGCACACGGACACGCAGCGATGCCGCAACCCATGTGCAAAGTGCTGGCAGAGCTGGAGGGAGAAGCTACGGCGTGAGACTAATGTGAGAGAAGCCGGGGAGAGCATGGAGGTTATGCACGGCTGGAGCTCGATAGGGCCAGAGTGGGAGAGGCTGGGGGGAGACTTGTCCGTGCCGGGCTGATTTGGTTGACCTGCTGTTTTTCTGCCTCGGTTCCTGGTGTTGTGCTGGGGCAGCTCCTGAAGTCACCCGTGCAGGTGGCCCTGCAGAACTTGAGGATGAGGATGGTGCTGCAAGCTCTCCTCCTTCAGAGCCTGCCCAGAGCGTTTCAGGATTAAATCAGGTGCATTTGCTCACTTCACCCACAGCATCTGCTCGCTCCCTTGGGGTGTCCGATGCGGTTCCCTCAGGCACAACCCGTCAGGCAGCCGGGAGGAGGTGCTCGTTACTGTCCATTAGCATGGTGTCTACCTCCAGGCTTCTCACCCTGCTTGCCCGGCACTGGGGTTTGGGCTGGCAGGGCAATGCTGGGCAGGAGGCATGGACTCTGTGGGCAATAGCCCAGCCCCACGCACGGCCCCAGGGCTGAGCGGGGAGCGGGTCTCAGGCTGCCGCTTTCAGCCACAGCCACCCCCCTGCCCGCCCCCATGCTTGCTTTGTGATTCATGAGCGCCTCCCTGCTCTCCTCCTCCCCGCTGCTTTGTTATCACCACCAAACTATTTCCGTGCATATGTGATTGATGTCAAATGCGGGCTCAGGATCTTTCTGTTCCGGCTCCTCACCATTTCCAGCAAGAGAAGAAAGATTGAGTCTGTCTGTCTGAGTTATTACCCTGATGCCTGAAGGCCTAATAACACCGGGAGGGGGATGCTGCTGTCATCCACGAGTCTCTACAGTGCCGTCAGAGATGCTCCTGCATCGCCTTCCTCCAGTAAACACAGGCTACGGTGACTCCCGCAGCCACACGGGCAGCTGGAGCTTGGCCCTGGGACTGAGCGGATGGTGGAGCCATGAGCTCGGGTCCTCACCTCGCAGTCGTGCTCCTGCACAGCGTAAGAGCAGCCTCATGGGTGGCAGTAGAGGTCCTTCTCACTGCACAGCACATCGGCAGTGGCCAAAAGCAAGTGCTAGGGAAAGAGCAGGAGAAGCATGCAAAGGTGTGTTCCTAGCCTCCAGCTCTTTGTGGCTTAGAAGCTCTTGGGGGACACCAAGTACCTTCCTGACCATCGAGACAAGCAATGGCACAGCTTTTATTAGGTAAGACTGGGCTTAACCTCCATGCAAACCTTGCCTTTGGCCCCAGGGGCACCAGTCTTCCTATTTGGGAAGACTCTGGTTTTCCATCAGAGGCAACCAGCCGAACCCTGGTCCCTCCTGGTCGCTCTCTGCGCCCATCCCTTGGCAGCAGCTGAGCAGGATCCGTTTGCTAAAACAGACAGCAACAGGCTCCTGTCAATTAGCCTGTAAGGCAACAAAATCAGGTAGGAACTGGGCTAGGCAGGGATTTAGCCAAGATTAGCTGTGTTAACAAAATACTTAATTCAGACCCGCAGCAAACTCCCTCTGGCTGCAATCACCGGGAGGCAGCCAACATGGAGTGGGAACGCTGGCCGGCTGAGCCCGACCGGGGCCAACTCTGGTTTTTGGACTCTACTGGCAGTTTTGAGAGGCTTTTGAGCAAGGACAGCTCTCCTGTCAGTGCTGCTCCCTGCTGCTAACGATGTTTTGGGTAAAGGAGAGTCGAGCCCACAGATTAAACCTTAAGCAGGGTGGACTAACTGGTCCCTGTCCAGAGGAACAGGGGACTGGAAAGCCCCAGGGGGCCAGATAAGAAGGCGACTGCCAGGGTTGGCAGGTGATCCAATCTCAAAAGAGCAAATTTTTACTGAGTAGGGAAAGGCAGGAGGTTTTCAGAAGCATCCAGTTGATTTTGGAGCTGAGCGCTGGGAACTGGAGCCCTTCTCAGAGGCAAATCCCATGGCTTTGAAATCAGTTCCCACTAAAATTCCCAGAATATTGGGAAATAAGCCAAGGCAGCTGTTTGGAGTCAAACACCTGCCCATGTGACTCTTTCAGTGCAGCTTGTCTGTAGGAAGGTATTTTGGAGCAATTGTTTAAAAACAGCCCCTGCAAGCTCAGCCCGCATCTCTTCAGGTGCTGGGCTCCGATGCCGCATCCCATGGACCAGAGGATGGCTCTGTGCCATTACACAAGGGTTCAACACCCCAAGCGCTGTCCTGGTGGCAAAGGCACCCCTGTCTCCTTCCCACCACACTTTCCAGATGGATTTTAAATGTATTTTTTTTTCAGAAGTTACACCTGTCCCAAGTATGGGCACAGAAGAGCAGGAATCCCATTTAGCAGCATGACTGGAGCACCGTCTTCAAGCAGCAGCTTCCTCCAGCCACGGAAAAATGGTGATTAAAATGGGACGGTACTGGACACCTTAACCTAAGAAGCATCACGGATCTTACAGAGCATCAGCATGGATGTGTACCCACATACTGTGAACTTCTGGGTATTTGCTGCTGCAGGATTCCTTGATAGACCTTTGGGAGTTTCTCATCTTTCTGATGACACTTGTGGAATCAATTCCAGTTTAATCCAATTTGTTAGCAGCTGGTGGGCTCTTTGTAGCCCCAGTGGAAAATAGATCATAGGGCAAAAATTAGGTAGGAGCGGTTATTGTAATTAATGCATGAAGTATACCCACACTCATAACAGAGGTAGATAAAGGTAAATGAAATCCCTGCATCCCGCTGCTGCTGATCACCTGCTGCAAAGGGCGCTGCATTCCACACATTTTTGGGGGTTGCAGCAGATGAAGTTTTTTTCTGGGTTTATAACTGTGAATAAAGGGCAAAAACATTCCCATGGCAGAGTGTAAGTCAGAAAAAAGGTCATGCTTGGGTGTAAATCAGTTGCATCCCAGGCAGGAAAGGGGGAGCAGCCTCGGGAAGAGCGTTCCTCTGGCCACGCTGCGATGGCCAGTGTTCCCGCTCCTTCTCCTTTCTGCGCTAATGTCTGCCTCAACGGTCCGGTTTAGGGTGTTTTAAAGATAAACTTCATCTGTAAGAAATGGAGAACGGGGAATTGAAAATGAGCAGGGGTAATAAGTTAATAAATTCAGTAATTACTAGAGGAAGTTAAAGGTAGCAGTAAAACATCCTTAGGATCACGCTACGTGTGCTGAGCCTGGCGTTCTGCTCCAGCTCCTGTTTATCACCCTTCTAAGAGGTGTTTTAACGCTCTGTCACACTTACCCATATCTCTATGCAGGCCAAGAAATTCTCCACCCATATGACATAAATTCCCAAATGGATTTTCACAGCGTTTGTTTCCGAGCCATGGCACGGCTTGATTTGAAGATCCCCGCAATTTGTTGTATTTAACCTGCTGTTAAAAACCCTGCAGCATCTTTGCATCGCTGGCATTCTCCTGCCTGAAGGAAGAGGAGAAGCCAACAAAAACCAGCCCGACAATATACACTGTGTTGTCCCTGTGCAAACAACAGGACGACTGACTGCAGCAGCGATTTTTCTCAGCTGTCAGCAAAGTTGTCACGGATTCCCCTGCCGAACCCCCTACCGGCACAGCAACAAGGCCATTTCTCTCTTTCTCTCCCTGCTCACAGCCCTGCATCCCGGCGCATCCCCCGGCATCCTGGGAACAGAGGGGGGATGAAGATGGCTCTGCATGTGCCTGCACGTTCGACACAGCAGCCACCTGGCTTGGCAGAGAGGTGCAGGGGTTGAACACAGCACCCGTGGCCGGTCCAAGCCGGGAGGAAGCATTGCAGGGCTCTTCCCACGGCATGGAGATTTGTAACGGCAGCTTCAGCCTGGAAGTACCGAGAAACCCCCCTGCCAAAGCCCTGCTTTTCTTGCGGGCGGAGATGCTCTGAAATAAGCTTTGACACCTTTGCTGGTGACAACCACGCCACGTGGCTGGGGTGGCAAGGCTCCAGCGGCACTCCCCACCCCATCCCACTTGGGGACCACGCTGGGCATCCCTGGGGGCGTCACCCTCAGGGGGCCACCAGTCAGAGCAGACCAAGGTGCCTGAACTGGTGCTGCCGTGCAGTGCGGAGGCCCTTACACTGCATTAGGCTGGACGCGGGTGCAAGCATCTGCATGCCCTCCCCAGCACTTGGGATGCTGAATTAATGTGATGCCTTTAATTTCGCAGGTGTGCAAGCACGGCTCCCCCAGGAGCTTGCTGCAGAGCAGGAGTGAGTTCACAGAGATGGTCTTTGCATGTCAATGAAACTAGAAAACCTGATTATTCCACACAGAGTTAATGGGTTACCCGGGGAGGCAGCAGGAGCTGGATAAAATCACGGCTGGTTGCAATCCTAGGGGGAATTTCCATTTGATGCCACCTCCAGCTCTCCAGAAGTCTCCTTTTTGTCTCCTTTTCCTATGCAGCTTCTGTCATCTGTAGCTGCCTCTCGGCTTTGCTGCCGCCCCTTCTAAATTTCGATCCCATCTCCAGGCCTCTCGCTCCTGGCTGGGCTGTTCACTCTGTTGATCAGCCAGGCGTTTCTGAGCACTGCGTTGGGAGGAACGATGCTCCGCGCGGAGTACATCTGGCTCAGACAGCAATAAATATGCCGGGCGTTCACCTCCAACCGATTAACGCCCTCCTGTCTGCGTGATGAAATTACCGTGCGGGGAAAGCCCCCAGGGCCAGGAGTCCACTTTCGTCCTGCTCTTCTCTCCCCAAAACACGGGGAGAGGAACTGTCTGAGCTGCCTGAACTCGCTGAGACGCGTCGATCTGTCCAGTGCTTTAAAAAATGAGCAGGTCTCCGTCTCCCTTGGCAGGCGCCCAGCTGCTTGTGTTTAGCTGCCGCGGGTCAGCAGCCTGCCCGGCCTCTGGTTTTTCATTTTGAGCCAGCCACCAGTTTCCTGGCTCTCAGAGGCAACCGGTCCCCAGGCACGCGAGTCCTGGCAGGCATCAGAGGCTCTGCCCTGGGGATAAAAGGGTCACGGTGCTGTTGTTTTTGTGTATATCCATCTCCCTGGAGCTGTCGTGGCCAGGAGAGCCTGGCAGCACTGGCACTTCCACCCAGGTTGTACAGCTTGCACCAGGAATGTAGAGTCATAGAATCCCCCAGGTTGGAAGGGACCTTTATGATCATCGAGTCCAACCATTAACCCAGCACTGCCAAACCCACCACTAACCCATGTCCCTCAGCACCACGTCTACCCATCTTTTACATACCTCCAGGGATGGCGGTTCCACCGCATCCCTGGGCACCCTCTTCCAATGCTTGACAACCCTTTTGGTGAAGAAATTTTTCCTGGTATCCAATCTAAACCTTCCCTGGTGCAACTTGAGGCCGTTTCCTCTCATCCTATCGCTTGTTCCTTGGGAGAAGAGATGACCCCGACCTGGCTGCAGCCTCCTTTCAGGTAGTTGCAGAGAGCGAGAAGGTCTCCCCTGAGCTTTGACTTCACGTGACACTCAAGGACCAGCCAGGAGCTGCAGGACCCTTCCCACCAGGCACCAGGAGCTGCTGCAGAGCAGCGTGGGTCGCAGCAGAGGAGAGCTGCAGCCACCAGCTCGGGAAACCCGCTTTGCAACAGGAGGTGCAGATGCGCGGCATGCGAATGCCCCAGAGAAGACCATGGGGAGCCTTGGGTCTGCCTCCAGCTTTTCCTCCATGGACAAGAGGCTTTGCCAGCAATGTCCCTTCAGGTGAAAGAAGCAGAAGGGAGTTTTCCAGGTGAATTAAAAAACCCCAATTCTGTAAGAATTGCAATGAGAGGTGAAAGCAATTTAATAGAAGAAAAGGGAATGGGGTCACACCCACACTGCCTTTCCAGCATTCAATATTTGCTGGAGAAACTCCTTTAATGGAGAGCAGCACAATGAACAGAAGCCCCTTGCACTCTGGTTTCTTCAAGGACCCGTGCGAGCGAAGCTCACCTTGCCTCTCCTTTTTGTTTTTGAGTAAATGAGGAGGAAATCTCTCCAGCACCGAGACACCGATGTTCACTCATTAGTTTTCAATTTGAAGGCAATCAAGCTTCCCAGCGCTGCCGTGGCCCATTGCTCCGTGCCGTGCTGTGCATGCCAAGGCTGATGCCAACAGTGCCACACACGTGATTTCCAGCTACCGCTTTCTTTTTGCAGGAGGGGGGATTGGAGGGATGAGGAGCGTTGAAGGACGAGGGTGCTTAAATCAAATCTTCAAAGGGAAACCAGCAACTTCGCAGGTTAAATCCACTCTTGGGAGTGAATGGGGTGAAGAAAGAGAGAAAGAGTGTCCAGATGTGGCAGGGAGGGTCCAGGACTTCAAAGCATCCTCAGGAGCTGCGGGGAAAGGCCGGTCCAGCTCAGCCGCAGGCAGAAGGCACTCGAGTCTCTGGATTTCTCTCTTCCCATTTCATTTTTTTGGATTATTTTTCACTGCTGCTGTGGAGACATGCCAAGTGAGAAAGCTGCCTCTGCTAGTGCATTGCTGCTACCCAAAACGGAGGCCTTGCCAATATGTCCCATCTTGGGATCCCTGCTTGGGCTTAGGGAAGGTGACACCAGCTCAGAGCTCCGAATTAACTCAGAAGTGACTGTGCAGGAGGAACCGGGATGTGTCAGGGCATCCTCAGGTCTCGTCCTGCCATAGCCATGAGTGCAGTGGAAGACACGACCTGTAGACAGAGGTGATGAATGCACAACACCCTCCCAGACTACATCTGCTCCAGGACTTGTTAAAAATAAATCTTAACTGAAAACCTACAAAACTAAGAAGAGTTTCGAGGTTTTAAAACGTTCCTTGGAAAGACTTTCATGATTTTGGTTCCGGGCCAAAACATCTTAGGTTTTTAGCAACTGAAAGCTGAAAGCTTTGCCAATAAAATAACGCTTGGGGTTTTGATCTTCCGGTGGGAAAGAAAAACAAGAAAGAAATAGGTACTTTATGAAGGAAGAAAACAGTAATCAATCCCCAAATGCTTCTCAGGGAAAAAAAAATTATTTTTGACTGAGAGTATTTGATGAGCCCTGACTGATTTTTTCCCTTTACTGTAGGAAAGAGATGATGGAGAAAAGAGAGAAACACCATCAACCTGGCCAGGGCATCAAAGGGTATTGAATTCGTTTATATTGTACATGAATATTATTGAACTGCTGAAAAAATCCCACTCCTTTGGGTAAAGTAAGCGCTGCAGATGCTTTTTAAAGTGCATCTCTTTGGAAACAGGAATGGCTATTGACTGGAGCAGGGAGAGCACGCGGAGCAGCAGGTATTAGGGACAGATACGGAGAGCATCAGCCCAACTCCAAAGTCCACATTAATAAAAGCTCATACATAAATACAGATGACAGGTATTGATTTTTCCTTTGCAGGCTGCGTGCTTTCCCCTGGCTAATGAAATGCAGCCCCTTCTTTAGAGAGAGCCGGGCAGCGCGGCGTAGCCGCAAAGGTTTAACCGGGTGGGAAAATAAATAATTTTCCTCCAAAAGGAAAATGCAGCTGGTCTGCTCGGGTCTGTACCCGCTGGAAAATGTCTGTTTGAGGCTGGAAGTATGAATTCAGACAAAAGTATTTTGTGTTACGATTAGTGCTGGCACACACCCTGGTGTGTAGGGCTTCTGGTGGAATTTGTCAGACTCCCCTAAAATCCAGAATGACTTTTTTTCTCCTTCAAGCTTGAAATATTTTGCTATGGTATTTCAAAATCCCTCCCAGGCTACTGACTTGGGTGGAAATTTTCTTCCCAAGCCTTTTTTCAGTTCTTTTTTTTTGGGCAGCTGCTCGCATCCACTGAGGAATTCCTAACCCCCAAACAAAGTCAGTGCTGGGGAAGGGGGGGAAAAAATGCTTTCCTTGACTTCCACCCCTCTTCTACATCCCAGCTGTGGTCTTGACTTGTGCAAGTGTGCAGCTCCGGAGTGCAGCTTGGGTGACCAAGGCTGCCAGACAACACGGGGTGGCACTGGACTATCCCCTTGCAGCAAAAACTGGGAACCCGGCGTCTTCCCTGCTCATTTTAAGGAGCCCATGACACCGTTCATGCACTGAGCATCGTGATGAAAATAAAAAAGACGCTGATTGTCTGTGCCATCCGTGCCCCGAGAGCGCTGCCTGCGCCCCTTCCTGCAGCGCCCCGAATGCCTTCACTGCCAGCGCCGTCCTGTGCTGCCCGGGAGGCACT
Organism: Burhinus oedicnemus; assembly: GCA_008921705.1. Lineage (NCBI taxonomy): Eukaryota > Metazoa > Chordata > Aves > Charadriiformes > Burhinidae > Burhinus > Burhinus oedicnemus. The sequence continues at coordinate 1,565,922 of VFFE01007688.1, read as the reverse complement.
GCTGACATGACAAACGCTGCCGCAGCCGCCCGCCGTCCCATTAGGATTCCTCTCACGCCGTGCAATCACCCTCTCCCGAACGTGGCGAGAGCCCAGCCGGGGTTTTCTCCGCAATTGCTGTGCAGCAGGGGAGCGCTTGCGGCGAGTGGCGCGGGCGCGCTCTGCTTGCAGTGGCGCAGAGCTGCTGGCTCAGGCTCGGCAGTGGGAAGGTTGCAAAGAACAATATCGGTTCGGTGGGGAAACCGCCTCTCCGGTTTGTGATGGCGTGGGTGACTATGCTCCTCCTGCAGGTTTGTGTCCTGGTTTGAGCGACACAGGACTAATTTCTCTTCTAATGCTTGGGAAAACTGCACTTTTAGAAGTGTCTGAATTTGTGAAAATATTTACTTTATAGCCAGCCATGGTGTGTGGGTTTCGAGGTCTCTGTTTTCGAGCTGGTCAGGTGCGGGGATGAGGAGGAGCGAGACCCGGGCACTTGACCCCAGCTGGCCAACAGGGTTATTTCATACCATGAAATATTATTAGACATTAGAAACTTTGCTGAGGAGTTCTCTCTCTCTCCCTTGATGGCAGCGATCCTGAGAACTTCTTGTCCCAGTGCCGGAGCCCTGAGCCCTTCCCTTCCTCCCGAAGCCGGAGCGCTCGCAGTGTCCCACATTTGCTGTCCCCTGCTGGGAGCACACAGCTTCCTACAGATAGAATGGGCTGAGTCTAATCCTTGTGTATTTTATATTGGTATTGGGATCAGTATTGGTTCTTTAGTATTATTAATGTTACTTATTTAGTCATATTCTATTAATTCTGTTTATATTTCAACCCCTGGGTTTCCTTATTTTTTTCCTGATTCCCCTTCCTGGGTGGGGAGGGGTCATCAGGTGACAGAATAATTGTCTGAATGGCAATAAATTGTTGTGAGTTCCTCAAACCATAACAGTTTCCTAGAGTACAACTCAACCTTAATTACGCCGTGTGCCCTGGGAAGAGCCTTCTTCAGTCTCATCCTCGATGCATCTTTGCCTTGGCCCAACAGCTCCAGTAGATTTTCGCCCACCTGCTGAGCAGGCTCTCCAGTTATCTGAAAATGTAACCTGTAAATCCAGTTTTTCCCTCCTGCCTAAACATGTTTTACTTTCTCGAACACTTTGGCTCCTGCAGAGCATCACAGGGGCAGAGCGAAGGGTATTTGGAGGACCGCGCTGCTTTGGCGGATCGTTAATGGTCTCTAAACAAGCGACAAACATCCCCTGAGTGACCTGCCCTTCGTTAGCGCAGTGCCGTGGGTGGGTAAACGGGTTTAAACTCATCCAAAACCCCGAGAGGGTGACTCAACTGCTTGAGGCTGGATTTTGAAGCCAGGCGTCCTGACACCCGGCCGCTTCCTGCTCCCGCTCCGCTGCCCTTGCTGTGCCGTGGCAAAGAGCTGCGACTGCTGCTCGTTTATCACACCGTCAAGCCAAGAGGCACTAATTACCCTCCAGCAAGGGGGAGAAGGGCACAGAGCCCACGGGGAAGGGGACTGCAGCACCATCCTGCTTGCTGCCTGCTTAGCACCGGGCTGTGATGCTCCTTGGGAAGAGGAGCCGCGATTGGGGGCGTGTGAAATTTCCGGCTCGGTTTTCATGTGCCGGAGGCAGAGAGCTGGAGGAGCCCGAGGGATGGGTATTAGCAAGTGGCTGCAAAGCATGGGGAACGCGGGGCCAGGCATCAGGAACGGGAACGCGGTGCAAAACCCGGCCTCGCAGCATCTGAGCAGCCCTGACCCTGAGCGGGGTCAATGCCTTCCCCAGCTCCTGCCTGCTCCTTCCAGGCAGGAATAACCCATTCCTGCCCTCTTGACAGGCATACTGGTGTCCCCAGGGTGCACCCACTGCCTCTGGTCATACCCAGCGTGCTGGTGGCCTGAGACAAGGGCTAGATCCTGATGGACACTGGCAGCACCCTTCATCATGGGTGATCTGGATACATGGTCAGAGACCTCTGCCTATAGGGCCTCTCCACCTAAATACACCTCCTAGCCCATGCAATAGGTTTAATTTGCCCCAGGAAGAATCAGATGAGGCGTGAGGGAGCTATTCCTGCTGGGGGTTAGGAGCAGATGTGTCCCAAGAGCCACGCTGTGATTCACCACCGCTGGCCCAGGGCTCAGTTATCTGGAGAGCCCCGGGGTAGTCGCCGGGATGCTCCCAGGAACGACTGCACTTTGCCGAGATGGACGGCTCTGCGCTGAGCACGGTGTCGCTGTCGGGTAATTAGCTCCCGTTTACATCCGTTAGGTGTGCGATTAGTCTCCTATTAATGCAATTAGCACTGTGGCATTAGCGTAAGTATGTAATTGGCACAGAAGGCAGCTGCAGCTCAGCTGCTGAGCGCCAAGTGGCACCTATTTTGGGGTTTATCTGAGCACGATGGGAAGGGACGGCTGGTGGTCACCTCTCCAAGCGCAGGAAGGGCTGGTTTTTGTGTGAATCCCTGGTTGTGCACCCACATGTGCTCCCTGCTTGCTTCAGCCGCAATTCAAAGCAATTTTCCACCCTCTGCCCTTGCTTCAAACCCCCAGAACTGTTTAGGGAGCTGATGAGAGGTGTCCCAGCTGCTTCCCAGAGCTGTGGGACTGGGGGAGCTGGGATCTATCCTTTTAGGGGGTCAGAGGACCATATCTGACCTTGGCTGGATGCAGGTCCTCTCCCAAAGCCTTTTATTCGCCTGGGGCCGTGAGGATGTCAGAGGTGACGGTCTACTGGCTGCTGTGCTGGGGGGGTGAGAGTGGACAGGGGGAGGAATCGCATGTCTGCCCACCCCCAGCCATTCCCTGGCACCCAGCTCATCTTGGCAGGTCGTCAGCCCACATCAAGGCTTGGCTTTTGGCAAGATGGCCTGACAAAACACCCGGTTCGCCTGTTGAACCACGGTGCTGACGGCAAACACCATTGGCCTTTCAGGATGTCAGGGACATGGGAAGGAGAAGGGCAGCGTGGGAAGGGGATGCGCTTGCAGAGGGTCCATCTCCATCCCGCCCCACCAGAGGTGTCACCTTCCCGACCACCAGCCTGAACTCCCCAGCCCTTTTCTGAATAAACCAACAAGCCGTCCGCTTTGTCTGGCCAGCGCTTCTGCGGTTAATAGCTGAGCAGATGAAGCTGCGGCAAATCGAAGGTCCCCGCCGAGCCCTCGCTCCAGCGAGGATGTTTGGCTTTGGGAAAGCTTCTGACAATCTTGATTAACAGCCTCTTCATCTGTTCACGCCGGTGATAAGCCATGGGACCTCTGGGCCATTTCAGCTCTATAATCAAGAGGGTTTGAAAGAAGCAATTTTCTCCTCTTGCAACCTGGTTAATTCTCATTTAATTGCTACCCATTTTGCATAGATTTTCCTCGATTGCCATGGCATTGGCTCTGCACTTTCTCCTCTCCAGCGGTGCTTGACTCGCGTCGTGTTTTGCCAGGGTGGGATTTGTGATGCTTTGGGTTCTGTCGGGGCCTTCAAATCTCTCCACGCAATTTAGGTGTAACGTGCCTGAGATGCAGCTTTTATAGGAAAAAATCTCTGGGGGCTGGGCTAGGCTTTGTTCCTTGCTATCACACAGTGTATTGGGGCACTGCTTTTGGAAAAAGAAATAGAAAAGCATGGGAATTGCACCCAGATGGGAAATTTTAGGGGCAGGAAACACATCTTCTTTAAAAAAAAAACAACCCAAACCAAGCAGAATTTAGTGTTTAAGCATAAAACCTTTCCCTCAGGGGTCAGAAGAGATGGATGAAGCATTTGTAGGCTGATCTGAATTAAAATAGGTGGGTTTGACCCATCTTCAGGGTGGGTTTGCATGCAAGGGCTAACACCGAGGAGGGAAGGGGTTAAATGACCCCCCTGCCACTGGGGACAAGGACCCGGGGGACTCAATGGTGTTGGGGACACCTGATGCTGCTGAGGAAGCAGTGGGGCTGCTCCAGGAGGTGGTGAGATGCACTTAGATCCAGTTTATAATGCACATGTTGGGTCTCAGCTGGCCTGGGGAGATGGACCAGAAACACAGAAAAGCTGGAATCTGGCGATCCTGGCCATCCCTGGGCATGCTGAGGGTGAATGGGAAAAAAGTACATGGTGGCATCTCCCAGCTATCCCAGCGAGGGACCAGCAGTCCCAGCAGCACCCGTGCAGCAGGGAAGGGAGGCAGCAGCTAATTCAAGGCTGCACCGGCACAGGACACATCCCCGTGGGTTGGAGGCTGCCCCAAAATTGTGCTCGTGGGCTGGTCTCGACCAGGCTGGGCAGTCTCTAGGGCATGCAGGTGACAAGCTGCAGTGGCTCAGCTCAATTCCCTGTCACCGTGTGTGAGCTTGCTTGGTTTCCGCTTGCATTTTTTTTTTTTTATCGCTAGTAATCGGATGAGTTTCCCTTAGCACCGCCTGGCACAAAGGCAGCAGCCAGAACGATCTCTGTGTGGAAAGATCTATGGAACGAGCTGTTCCCCGTTGAGCGAAAAAAGGGCTATTTTATCTGCTTAGTCAATCTGCGGTCTCTAAGCGCATCTTAACCATATTAATGCATTAAAATATAGCTCCCATTAGCCACCCAAATCATTTTCATCAGGATCATAAGCATTTCTATTACCATGGCTTTGGGTTAGTGATGCAGCACCGGTCAGACTTCGATAAGGACGTAATCATTCTAGCCTATAATCCAAGGCTTTTCCTGAATATCTCATCTTATTTTCCTTTCGAACCAGCAGGCACGGTCACACCTCTTTTTCCCGGCTTGTACTGAGATCCTGCTTCTGCGTTTGCAGCATATTTCATTTACACGTGCTTCTCAGGCTGTGGTTTTCCTTGTTTGTGTTCCTCCAGGTCTCTGGCTCCTGCTGTGCCGACAACCCCTCTGCAGTCGGGAATACTGCGAGTGCTTAAGCCAGGGCTCCACATTTTGTCCCGTATTTCACATACCCACAGGCTTCTCCAGAGCCACCGGCACCTTGGGGCTCTCCACCCACCTCGCTGAAGGCAAGCTCCTGCAAGAAGGACCTCATCCGGCCTCCAAGACCTCACCCAGCACCCCCAGAGCTGCAAGGACAGGACAGGAGACCCTCCTGGTTGCAACACGGCTGGATCATCTGCTCTGCCGAAGGCTGGCTTCATCCCAAGCAAAGCTGAAGCCCTTCTGGAAGCGGAGAGATGCTAATAGTCTCTGGCAGTCGGAAACAATCCTTTGGGACCGAGCCACAAGCCCTGACACCTTGTGATCGGAGCTCAGCCACACTCTGCAGACAAACCCTGAAGACTTTGTGCCGGCTGAGCCGGGACGGCCGTGCGGCCGACCCCATGTGCTGGAAAGGGCAGTTGAGGACCAGTCCTTTGTGACTTGCCTCAATGCAAAAATGGGGAGGCAGCAAATGAAGCAGCTGGGGACCGTGAGAGGGGATGGACCTCTGGATCTCATGCACTTGCCACCAGCACTGCTGGGGGACCCCCACTGGGCACTGGTCCCCGTGGGCACAGCGCTGAGCAAGGGAAGTTGTGACCCTTCCCCTGCTGTGCCCCAAATTCGGATCTCCTGCCGCGAGAGCCAGGAAGGGCAGCTCAATATATCAGCAAGCTGCTTGGAAATGGCTGCTGCTGTCGGAGCAGAAAGCGATCGTGTTTGAGGTCGGGTCAGGGAGGGGTATGTCCCTCTGGGGCCATTTCCTGCGGGGCAGAAGGAGGCTGCAGGCTGCTGGGGGGGGTCCCGAGCCCCCCATCACACCGCCGTCTTCTGAAGCAGGTCTCAGGCCTGGATGACTGGGGCTGGAGGATGCTCTGCAGCAGAGGTGTCTGGCAGGATGGTGCTCAGCAAGCAGAGGCCGACATCTCTTCATGCAACAGGGTGCAAATCCGTGCCTCAGTTTCCCCTGCTAGCAGGAGGTTCAGGAGCAGATTTGAGCAGCCTAAAAGCAAGAGTTTCCCATGGGAACTTTTGCCCGGCAGGGCAGGGAAGCCTGGTCACGGTGCTTGCAGGGGCTCTGCTGGTGCTGCGGTGGGAGCAGGCTGTTGGGGACGGCAAAGGACCAAACTGTTTCCAAACAAACCTGGAAAACCTGGACAACCCTTGGCGCACACCCCCATGGGAGCATCGTTGAGGGCTCCAGCGAGGAGGATGGACTTGGGTGTGGGTGGCCACTGTGGATAGATCCAGAGCCACAAGCATGAGTGACTCTTGGTTGTGGGACCAACCCATCACTGCTCCTTGCAGATGCCCATCTCCAGCACGTTGTGTGGTGCACACACCACTGCCGCCTTCGGCACGGCCCCGGGGCTCCTCAGGGAACAGCCAGACCAGCCTTTTCTCCAGGGCTGAACAGACGGGTGCTCTGATGGGATCAGGGGGAGCCACGCTTGCGTCTCTGATCTTTAGATTTCCTCCAAACGGGAAAAATACCGCCCTTGAAAATTTCATGAGGGTGGCAGAGAGCTGCCTGTCTCTCGCCGCCATGCGCTTTTGAAAGCCATTTAACTGTGACTGCAGTGACAAATGTCAGCAGGAGGCTCGTGCTGGTGGGAGAGCAGCGAGCGACAGGGCACCGGAATTAAAGGATGAAATATTTATTTCAGGGTTTGGCAGTGCTGGAAGGACGACACATCACAAGTGAGAGGCATGTTGGGGTGGATGCCGCTGAAAGCAGCAAATGAGCCCATCGGGATATAAGCTGCCACGAGATGTCCTCTCCCTCCCCACCTCCCACCCCTTCCAGGATCGTTGCCAGCCTGGGAAGGTACAGAGAGGGTTAAACATCCAGGAAAGGTCCCCAGACAGAAATGTGGTGTCTGAGCCTGGATAGAAGAAGGGGAATGAGTCTCAGCTTGGCTTTAAATCCCCAACTGATGGACAGTGCATCATGCCCACAGCAGTGGAGCAGGAACTGGGAGGTCCTGGCTCTGGCAATGAGGCTGTTTGCCGAGGGCAGCCTGGCTGGAAGGTGGGATGAAAGCTCAGGTCCTCCACAGAGGGTCAGGACTATGAGCTTTCCTCTCCCTCCTTTAGTTTAGGCTCCAGACAGCAGGTTTTCTTCTTTGCCAGCTCTCGGTGTTCTGGGGAAGTAGTGCAGGGCAGTCAGGACCCCCAAGCTTCAACCCCAGATGGTGGGGCTGGAGGAAACCTCTGTGGGGGATTTCATGTGTTAATCAAATAAAGAAGCTAAATTAAACCCCATCTCTGTGTGCCAGAGACGATCCTGTGAGCCTGCCTTGCTCCCAGCCCAGGATGCCCCGTAGCTCCACAAAGTCCCATCCTCATGGTTCCACTTTGCCTCTCCCAGCCCTGAGAGGTGCCAGGAAAACATCAAGAGTTAATGCAGGATTATCTCAAGAGGCTACAACCTCCTCAAGAGCACAGGATTGGCAGGTCATTAATCTCAGAATTACTTGATAACTTTAAATACAATCATGTAATCAGCAGGAACCTGTAATTATTATTTATGTGCATGGTGCTTACCAAATTACAGCGCTCTCCAAGGCTCTGTGTGATGAGCAAATTAATTCTGCAACGGAAGAGCTTGACCAGAAAGAGATGTTTGTGTCTGAATTTCACTCGTAAACATTGATGTATGAAATGAAATTCAGGTTTAATTGGCCCTCCCTCCTGCTGCAAAGCACATTACGTTTTTATTCTGGCTGGCGAGAGGGAGCATCATGGAAAACTTGGAGGAGTTTCTCTAACCCTGATGGTGCTTGCGTGGGAGACGCACATGGGGTGCTCCACAACCCCCCCTTAGATAAGAGGGTGTTGATACCTTCATGGAGAGCCTATATCCCACCTCCATGCTATGGGCATGTGGACTTGGGGTAGAGAGGAGACAAAAAAGCCACCAGCTGCCCCAGGTGTCTCTGTGGCTAGTGAGATGCTGAGCCCACTGCAGCGCGAGGATGCTCCCATGGAAAGAGTGGGGAGGGGCCATGCTGGGGTTATCTTTTCCAAGAGATAAACATGCCCCAAAAGTCCTTGTGAGAGGAATCAAAGTAATTTTAATCAAACGAGGCTGAGCATACACACACCTCTCCAGCTACGGAAAACAAAGTCATGTCAGTGGGAGTCAATTCCACTGAGAGGAGAAGGAAAAAACAGTGATGCAAACACAGATGCTTCTGTTTAGGTTTCTTTCTTTGGTTTTTCAATTTCCATCTTCTTTTCCACCAAAAACGACCCCACTTTAGAAAAATCCAAATTGAACATGTAGCACATCACTTTTTGGTAACATCACTTGCATGTACAATGAAAAAGCTCCCTGGGGCATTTCCCCTTCTCTGTAGCAGGCAGATCTTTATTAGCTCCTGCCGAAGCACCCGGCAGAGAAATCAAACTGTCCAATGGTGGGGACAGAGCAAGTCTACTCCTTGCAGGGCTTCAGCCCCTTCCGAAAGCAGCCATAAAGCCGGGAGCTGCCAGTTTTCCTATTGCATAACTCTGGGGGTCTTTTTCTCACCCATATATTGGATAAAGGTCAGTTTCTGGGAGTGTTGGTGATGGACGAGCTTGTATGTGGACCAAAACCTGCCCCACGTGCAGAGCATGGTCCTTGGTGCGGTCACTCCGTCATACTGGGAAGCATCGCTGCTCCCAGCACGTTATTGGAGCCAATGGGACATTTCTGGGTTTGGCTGCACAGTAGACATGCAGGTGGGAAATCTCAGTGGGAGGGAAATGGGAGGAATTTGCTTCAAACCACTGAGCTTCTTAAACATTTAAAGAAAGAGCCTGGAGGTTTTAGCCTATGCCTCACTTTAAAGAAAAAAAGAAATATTTTATTCCTTTCTAGTGGCGTATCCTGAGGAAATCACATACTACTACAAGTTCCAAGATGCTTAAAACTCTCCAGGGTGGGAAATACTTATGCCAGTTCTTTAGAGTGGGGAAACCGAGGCACAGAAGTGTGAAGGGACTCATACCAGACCCTGCAGGGCCTCAGCGGCAAAATCCCTGGGATACAGAGAGCAGGCTCAGCTCATAACCCCTCGGGCATCCTCCCCCTGCCTGAGCATCCCCAGACCTCATATGGGGCAGGGAAAACGTGGCTCCGAGGAGGTTGGGACAAACTCCTCCACCTTGCACGGACCTCTCTGCTCAGCTACTCTCGGTGACCACATGAAACAGGGCATTGGGGGCGGATCAGGGACTTGATGGGACCTGGGAGCTGCACGGAGAAGGTCTGTGGTCCCCAGCAAGGGGATGGAGGCTGCCGCTCCTCCAAGGCACTTAACCCAGCGTGGGAATGATTCGGCCCCATTCCCTGTGTAAGAGCAAGGAGCAGCTTTGGCACCGAGCCTGCCTGCACGGGTAAAAGCAGGGCAGGGAGGAGGGGAGGGAAGCCACGGCATGTCCCCACGGCAGCTGCCTTTGGGGAGCTGAGCCACCCCTTTGCTGCAGCTCTCCCTCACCGTTCCACCACCGAGGAGGGGCACGGGGTCAGCCTGAGGTCCAGAGGCTTTGCAAAAGCCTGTAGACCCGTCTAGGGTGGGATGAACCACAGGACTACCTAAACCTCATGCCTTCCTTCAGAACATGGCCCCTCCACGTAGCTGTTCAGAGCCCATGGGACCCATCCCCGTCCCCCGCATGGTTCCCTCCCCCTGCCCACCCCATTGCTCTGCCTCACATCCTCAGTGTCAAGATGAGAAATGACCTGGTCAAACCAAGCAGTAGTTATGGGACCTCCTGGGGACCTGGTGAGGGGCAGGGGCAGGGCTCAAATAATCCCAGTGGTACAAAAACACAGCTATGTAAAGCAACATCTGCAATCCGTCCAGGGCTCTCCACCCATCCCTGTCAATCCAGAGGGCTTTGGTCCTCCCAGAGGGGTTTTTTTCCCCTCCTGGCCCTCCAGCAGCATCCCAGCATGCACTTGCTGGAAAGCTGACCCCTCTTCCCAAGGGATTAGCCCCATAAGCTGTCCCAGCAACGTCCTGGAATCCTGTCACCTCAAAGCAGTGACAAACTTGGGAAAGGCGGCAATGGGACATGGGGCGTTGTGCCAGGATGGAAGCAGGCAGAGAGGGAGGGTGCCGCAACCTCTCTGGGCTCCTCCGGCTCCTTCTGCCGCTCCAGCAGGTCACACCGGTGGCAGGGAGATGACAAAGCAGCATCTCAGCTGTCCTGTCCTACAGGTCTGCCCCAGCAAGCAGGACAGGAGCTTCTGTAGGGTTTCCCATAGCTGCAGCGAGTTTGTGCGTCCCCTGCGAGAGCGGTGGGTGCGGGCAGGACCCGGCTCCTGTGCTGTGCCGTGTCGGGGGTCCCACGCAGCGGGGACGCTGGCTGCCCCATCCCGTACGGCAGCTCGCTGCTGGCTCAGACGGCCGTGGACTGCTTGATGCTGTGGAAGCTGACGCGAGTCGGGGAGGTGGGGATGGACATGGCCCGAGCCACGCGGGCGCGGATGGAGTGCTTGTCCTGCCATCGGTGCCACCGCTTCCGTACAGCTGATCGGACCTGGGGGCGTGAGACAGAGGAGAGGACATTTAGTCACCACACAGCTGTCTGAAATTGTTCAGAGGCACCAGCCATCCTCATCTTCAGGTTTTTTTCAACCAAAAATGCTGCTGAAACCCTGCTCAGCTGCCCGGGGGCAGGGAGGGTCCCAGGAGCCCCTGTCACCTCCCAGGGCACCCAGCCTTGTTTGATGTGATGCTGGTGAAATGCAGCCCTTGCAGCCGTGAAGAGAGATGAACCCAACCGACGGCGCCTCTGAGCACAAAATGGAAACAAGAGGGAGAAATAAGTCTGAGCAGGGACTGTGCAGGACAGCCGGCATCTCACATGCTGCGTCGGATGCTGCGAGGGGCTGGGAGGGGTGCGAGAGACAGTCAGGGAGGTTTTATGGCACGTCTGGTCCATGCTAGTGGCATTTCTTTGACATCAACTCCACCTACAACAGCCCAAGCGCTTTGTGTGGCAGGTAAACAGTGAAGAAATGCCTTTTCATTGACTGCAGCCTGGGATGGCCCTAGGAGATGGACACAGGCAGATGAGAGCGCGGTTGGGGGAACACCGAAATCCCCAGCCAGCCCAGTTGGGATCGAGAGATGAAGGACCACGAATTGCACGGTGTGATATGCTCCTGGTTCACCAGCTAGCCCTGGTCCAGTCCGTTTTCATCCTGCATCAATTGTTTACGATTTGGTAACGAAGCAAGCTTATCTGGGGCAAACTCTCCCCAGCCAGCAAAGGTGCAAGAGCATTTGGGAGGAGGCAGAGGAAGGAGCTGTGCAAATGGTTGGCCCCAGGGTTGGTCCCTGCTCTCACCTCCTTTGCTTTCTGCTGTCTGTGTTTTGGGCCAGAGCCTGGGAGGTGCCCCCCTCCGTGTGCCGGGTACCCACGTGGATATGGGGATCCCCCCGGGGAAGAATTTCCCAGGGATGGGGGGACCCTGTACCCTTCTGCTGCACCAAATCGCATGGGTGCATCCCAAGAGCATCTGTTCTCAGGGGTGGATTTTCCTCCTCCAAAGGAGGAGACTGACCGCAGCCGTTCCCGTCCAGGCACAACCTGCGGCTGCAGAGGTGTCTGGAGCTGGAGATAACGCACTGACTGGTACGGCAGACGCCTTTAGCTGGGGAATTGGGCGCCAGCACCCTCCAAGCTCTGCAGGGGCAGAGCCTTGGGCTGAGCTTGCATCTGCTGGCAAGGAAGGGGGTAGACCTACCCCACCGTAAGCCCTGGTGCTCACCTCGCTGTTCAGGAAGCAGTAGAAGACTGAGACGAAGAAGCCCTGGAAGGAGACAAGCAGCAGTCACCACGGAGCTATGGCCAGCAGCCATCCCCAGGCTCAGGAGCTTTGGAGCAACCCTGGGGTTTGGGGAGGTCTGGTTTTGGGAGGGGGTAGGAGCAGGGCGAGGCATCAGCCACAGGATGGGCTCCTCCACATCCCCTGGTGTGGGGACTGGGATCAAAGCTAGTGCTGAGGGCCATACCTGGAAGGACTCCAGAAAGGAGTTGAAGTAGATGAAGACAATCCTGGAGATCTCATCCTCCCCTGGGTTGACAAAGAACAGCATGTAGGTGATTCCCAGCAAGGGCAGCAGAACCAGCGTGGCTTTGACTGCTTTCCTGAGGAGAAAACATGGGCCTGAGCTGCTGCGGTGCAGCCCTGGGCATGGGGACTCTCCCCATCCCACTCCCGGCACCATACTGGTCTTGGGGAAACCAGTGACCAGGGGAGGATGGAGCAGAGCTGGGCTGTTTTCCAATGCAGTCTTCAAATGACTGGGATGGTTTGAGCACTGGGCACTTTCTGTGGTTTCTCCATCCAGAAAAGGGTGGTGGATAGTGGAGGCCTGACCTTGAGCTGGCATGAAATGATTGCTTGGCTGATCTAGGGCTCTATTAAAAAGGAATTAAGGAGGATAAAATAATTCACACCCTTCAACATGGGTTTATGAAAAAACTTATCTCAGCTAATTAATTTGATATCTTTTCCTGATGAGATTACAAGTGCGGTTTGTGGAAAAGTAATAGTGCTGATACAAGAGGAAGGATTGGGGCTTGGCATCTCATTCATTTGGATTAGGGGACAAGAACAATGCCAAGTCAACACTTTTTGCTTAAAAATCCGGTTAATGAACAAGATTCCAACAGCAGCTGAAAACAGGAAAAGTCATCGCTGGCAGGTCTGAGCTGGGCAGGGACGGGGCCTGGGACCTGTGCTGCGTCGCTGACCTGGAGGAGAGCCACAGCCACTGACACAAACCGGCAGATGGCACGGAGGACCTGGAAATAACCGCGGACATGAGCGTCTTCAGGCCGGCAAACCATGGGATAACACATGCACCAGTGTGGCTTCCCCAGGGGAGCAGCCACGGTAGCAGGGCATCCATCAGCTTTCTACCAAAAGCCATCATCTAAGGTGAGCAAGAGCCCTCCAGGGCTGTCCCTTGCCTGGTTTACGCAGGACCGCACAGTTCATAACCTACCAAATTTTCCAAGATTTCCTGTCCCACAAAATGTTTCTGGGAAGTTAAAATGTTCTTCTGCCCAAACATGAAAAACCTTCCCTGCCAAAATCAGGCAAATACTGGAAAACCAGAAGTCTCTCAAAATCGATGACTGAGGCCAACCAGCCTATTTCAATAACCTTTATCTTCGCTTACCCCAAGCTGAATCGTTCATCCCAGCTCAACACTCTGTGATGAGGAAAGCTGTCGTTTCCCAATGACAGCATCTGAATTGTTCCATTCTCAGCTGACAAAGCCACCCGCCACCCCAAACCTGCTTCTCTTGACCCAGCACACAGTGAGATTCTCTGATTCCTGCCCAGAAAACAATCCAGAGAGAAGCACTGACGAAGACCAAGGTGTCTTCTCCTGTTCCAGGTGCTTCGGAGAGCTGCTCTGACCGTGCACCTCCTAAGTTGTCTGCAAACTGTTCCCCAGCAGGGAAGGGTTAAACCTTCCTGCCTGGTGCTGCCTTCTTGCAGCTTCACAAGGAGGTGTTTGGGGTGGCATCGATTCTTCACTCCTTCCTCAGCCTTTGCTTTGCTGCCAAGCGGGAAGTTAATTCTCACCTCCATGCCATGATTTGCAGCTCCAAGCCCGGCAAGCTGATCAGGTCCCACCAGCAAAGGCTTTTGCAAAGAGACTCAGCTCCCAATGGCTCCCTTCAAAGGCAGATCCAGCCATCCACGTTCTCCATCAAAAAGCTCTCACTGGCCAGGATTTTTAAACAACCCCAGATGCAATGGCCATGTGCATCCAAAAACCATTTGAGATGCTCTTAGATGTCTCTCCATGCTCCTACCCCCTTGATACTTGGCTGATGGGGCTGTTCCTATCCCCCCTAATCATGCTAACGCAGTTTCTAGATCTGCTTTTGGCAGGGTTGCTCACGTTCTTACCTGTACTGGATTGTCTCTGATGTGGTCGAAGCTCGGAGTTTTGTCATGAGGATTCGGACAATGTTGAACAGAAAGATGAAGTTGATCTGGAAGGAAGAGGGCACCAGGTTAGTGTCTGCTCCCCCAACGTTGCCTCCCATTTCCTCAGCAGAAGCAATGGGCCGTGCCATGGGAAATGGGAATGTTTCCTCTTGAACCTGATCTACTGCCTTCCACGCACTTGAGCAGGACATCTGCATTTATCATTTTTAAAGCACTTCAGCAATAAGATTTAGGAATTTGTTCAAGGGAGTGGGTCAGCAGGGCACACCAGGAGATTGGCGAGGAAGGGCAAGCGTTACAGAAAGGGCTGAAGGTGAAGAAGTTTGAGGAGGAGGAGGAATATAAGGTGGCCAAACAGATTTTGGGAGAGTGGCTGCCATCACAGCAAGGAGCCACTTGGCCACTCTCCCGGCTGCCGAACTGCTAACGAGGGCACGGGAAGGCAGCACTGAAAGCTGAGCCCAACTGACACAAATTACAAGTGGCCCGGCTACCTGATGGGCTGGGAAATGAGAAGCAGGCGCAATTATTCACTGAGGTCAGTTGGTGCTGGTAATTCGTACTCCCTCGGGATTTCTCAGCATTGGGCAAAGAGGGAGGAAAAGCTGTGGGACCTTCCGCATGGCTTTCCCCCCACAAACACAGGTTGGACCCTGGCACTGCTGCTTGTGACTTCCCACCTCCGCCCCGCTTTGTCCCTTCCCAAAGGGCAAAGCCCCAGCAAATTATGCTCCCTATGAGCCCTGGTTCAAGCATCGCTGCTCAGCCAAGGGCCAGGAGCAAAGTGATGTGGATCAGGGAACAGGGTTGAGGTCCCCAGGCTGCTGCGAATGCTTGCCAAAGCACCCACCTGCACCCAAATAGTGGCCGGGCAGGGATGGAGGGAATTACTGATGTATGTGGGAGTCTGCCGATGGGAGCATCCCTATTGGAGTGAGGTCTCCGGGCTCCCTTTCCGGCCCATCCCAAGCCAGCAGGATACGTGCACGCCATTTCCCGTTGTGGGTTAGGTGCCCAAATTTGCTCAAGGTGCAGTTTGGGTGCAGGGAGCTGGGCTCGCAGGGCGAGCGGCGTTGCTGCTGTGGGGCAGCACAGCCAGCTCCAGCGGGGCGATGCTGTGGGAGAGGGCGAGACCCTGTTCAGGAACAGCCTTATCCCACGTGCAGATGGGGAGGACCCTGCATTTGGCAAGCAAGGTCGCTTGGCTCTTACCAGAAGCACCAGGATCATGGGGCCTTGGTAAATGTAGTCGGTATAAACTCCTGCTCGCTTCCCAAACCAGCACCTGCAAGGCAAGGACAAGTGGCATCGGGGACATCTGGTGCTGGGGACAAGCCTGCAGTGTGAGTGACCTGGATTTACTCCCGTCCTTGCACAATGTCTGTAAGTCACCACCCATAGGGTGAAAGCACTACAACTTAAACTGCTGTCGCCACTCTGGAATAGCTTCCTTGGAAACTCAGTATACGGAGGCACATGGGGGCCCCGTATGGATGTGGGAACTGGTTCTTGCAGGACGAGAAGGGACAACCTTACACGCACACGTGTCCGGGTTGGCTCTGTCCCCAGCAAACCCTGCGGGAGCTCACGTGGGTCTATCCGTGTCCTGGGAGCACCTTGTTGGGTTTTGTTAAATGAGCGCTGTGCCTGCGTGCGTAGCACGGGGCTGCTGAGGTCAGAGGGCAAAAGCAGCACTGAAAACCAAAACAAGCTGCCGTTCATCTAAACGGGCTCCCTTTAACGTCTCAGCCCGCAGGATGAACTCTCAGGTGCCTGTTAAGTCCTCCATTAGCAAGTCTCTGTGAAAATGGCTCAGGTGGTGGTAGTTTATATCTCTGCTGGTAGATTAAATCCCAGCTCCATTTAGCAAACACATTGTAGGAGCTCTGGCTTAATCTTGCCTTTTCCCCCTTAAAAATCTCATTTGCCCTTTGAAGGGAAAAACGCAGCGGCAGGCGGCTGCAGGCAGGGCTCGTGCGGCAGAAAGCCTAAAGGTGAGATAAAAGAAAGAACGGAAGAACATTATCTTTTTTCCTCCTCCCCCCTTCCATGAACCCTGCCTCTTGTGTACCCTTCCCAGCAGGATCCGTGCCTCCCACAGCCCCTGGCACAACCGAACTCTGGGGAATTGGGATAGAAAGGAGAATGGGGAACGAGAGCAAGCGGGCTCACTTCTCGTTGTCATAGTACAGCTTCCCGATGGCCCAGGCGACGATGATGGGAAAGGGGATACCTGTAGGTGAACACACAGGTGAGTCTCAGGGGTGCAATATTGCCACCAAATTATGCTGTTACAGCAATTTTCTCATGCAGGGTAAACCACTGGGTGAGCTGATATGGGCATGCAAAACCCATCCTCCTGCTCCTGGCAGCCCTCTTGGAGCTATTTGGGTGTAAGAAGAGCTGGAGCAGAGGATGGGGGTGGGCATCACCCATCACTAAAACCCCGGGTACCTGGTGGGTGAAGGGGAAATCCGGGTACTTACACCAGCCGATGCAGATGAACATCCACTTGCGGAGCTTGTCCGTGGAGTAGGTGAGCACGATGGCCGTGTGCAGGTAGCAGCCCTCGCCGAACATCCAGAAGAAGTTGGTGACATGGAAGTAATTGTAGGCAGCAGTGACCAAGCGGCACCAGACCTACCGAGGGGGTTAGGAGGAGACATGGAGGGTGAAGAACAGAGCTCTGTGTTACAGTGGTGAAACCAATGCACAGAGCAACACAGACCCCAGCAGAGCAACTGAACCCATGTTTCTCATATGCCTGGGTTGTCTTCCAACCACCAGGCAGCCCTATTTGGCCCTTCAAGCTGCTTTTGTGGCCTCATCTTTAGGATCCTCAAGCTCCCCACGCACCCCAGCTGCCTGGCAGAGCTGCACCTACCACATTGCTCTCGTGCACCTCCGGGTTCATTGTGAGCTGCACCACGAACCAAGTGGCATTGCGTAGGATGAAGGCTGCTATCAGGTTCCAGTGGATGATGTTCCTCAGGCACCGGATGCTCCTGGAGATGGGGGGACAAGGGACCATCAGAGCATGGTGAGTGTCTGGGGGCCAGCCACATGTGAGCTGGGGGACAGGGCTGTTTGTGGAGCTGAATGTCTTTGTTGGGACCCCAAGGGTGAGATGCTGATGCCATGCCCTGGGCGAGGTGGGCAGGACCAAGGCCAGAAGGTGGAAGGCACGAAGGAGAACCATCTGCCTCCATAACCAAGTGCTTTAAAAAAGCAGCAGGAGGAAAATAACCCTGAGATAGGCGTGATCCCTCCAGACTGGAGAGCAAGGGCCACAGGGGAGGATATGGCAAAACACAAGGGCTGGGTCTGTCCCCAGCCCAAGGGCCATGGGGTCACCTCTCTGGGCTCATCTCCCCAGTGGGTTGGGTCACTCACCGCAGGCGCATGAAGAGGACGAAGGCCACGAGGAGGGCCCCCAGCGAGACACAGTGCCCCAGGTAGTTGATGATAACGGCGATGTGGTAGTGCAGCTTGCTCTTCTTCTGGTGGGGGGAAGATGGGGAGGGGGTCAACAGCAGCCCTGGGTACCAGCACAAACCCACCACGTCACCTCCAAGAGCTGCACTGCAATTTTTGGGCCCTTTTCCAGAAAGCAACTGGAGCCCACCTGGTGCAGAACAGTGGAGATGGGGCTGGAAGGGGATGTGGCTGGTTGGATGGGGCTAACATGGACAGGAGAGGCACCAATCTGGCCCTGCAAAGGACTCGGGCTTTTCATATCCTACCCACGTCAGGGCAGCTCAGGGTTGCTGCCCCTACATCACCACTGCTCAGCGCTGGGACATCCCCAACCCCTTGTCTGGGGAAATCCTGCTGTAATTCAGCCAAGCTCGCTGGCAGCGTGACATCTGATGTCTCAGTTCATTCCCCATTGCCCCGAGGGCAGCTGAGAGGCTGGGATGAATTTGGGCAGAGGGAGCAGGGGATCTCGGGAAGATGTGAGTGATAATTAAATTAATTGATTGCTCCTGCTGTTAGGCACTCATCCAACCTGTGAATTAGCAATTAACTGAGTGAGAAAACCATTCCTGGCAAGAGATGTCAGCATCTTAAATACCAGAGGTGGTTATCAACTGCAAATGAACAGCCCATATCTCTTCTCCTCTGCTCCAAGGGGTGGCTTGACCTGCTCAGGGGCTTGTAATTCTTGATCCCCATTTTTTGATCCCTCCCAGCTTCCTAAACATCTCCTTTATTTCACTGCCAGTGGAGAGGGATGGGGTTTGCACTGAGTGCTTGTGTCAGGAGGGAGCTGGAGGAGGGTGATGGGGCTGGAGGGCGTGCTGATCTGCACCCAGCAGCCCTGGGGCCAGGAGACCTCACGCTGCAAATCCTCTTGGATTTTTAACAGGGAAGGAAACAGGCGTGGCTTTATTTTTGGCAGGGAACAAAAATGCAAATTGAGAAGGGGGTCATATATGCTGCATGCAACCTTATATCAGGGATGCTGCTGCACGCCCAGCCCACAGCTCCCATGGGCTATTCCTGACCTGGATGCTGTTGTCCTTCAAAACTCCATTGTCTGTCCCTCACCCTCCTGCCAAGAGCCCGGCTGAGGGGCTGCCGAGGTTACCTCTTCGCTGAGGATCTCCTGGCACTGGGAATAGTTGACCCGCGCTGCCCAGCTCCCGTTAGCGAGGCACTCCCTGTAGCCATTATCTGAAAGAGAGGGTGCACGTCGAAGGGTTAATGACACATGGGGATGGGCACAAAGATGTGACCTGAGGATCGTCACTAATGCAGGGGGCGGTGGTACCAAGCCAGCGGCATCTTTTGCTTTGAAGCCAGCTGAGATGCTGCCTTGGTTGCGACTGCAGAACCAAAACGCTTGGAACATTTCAGACCCGCTCAAGGGCTTTGGATCGGCACCAGCTCCGCCCCTCGGCACTGGGGGACCCCGATGCCTCCCACCACCGAGATGCAGTGGGAGCAGCACGAGTTTGACTCTCCTTCTCCTCTCCTCTGTGCCGTTGGCTCGAACGATCACATGCTGTCCTGCGAGTGCTGCTGCAACGGCAGCGTGAAGTTTTCACTTCTTTCCCCGCATTAGGAGCTTTCTTTGCCTCCCAGCAAGGATGGCGAGTGGCAAGGCAAATTGGGAAGGAATGGCCACGACAGCCTCAGAGCAGCGTCCGATTAGCGTCAGCACTGGGGAGACCATAAGCCTTATCAGTGCGATGGGATGGGGCAGGGGTGGGGATGGCTCTCAGGCAGGCACAAGTATGGATTAATGCAAAGAGACTCCTGCAACAGCATGAGAGGCACCACAAAGCTGGAGCCGTACGCGTGCCATCTTCCACTGCTGCAAAAATGTGTGGGACGGAAAAATTGATGTTTGCTGCAGGAAGCAAGATGTTTCTTTCATCAAAAGAAGCACTTGGGTGGTCAGAAACTCAGCCGTGTGCTAGGAATGGCCTTGGGCACTTTTCAAGTGCCTTCGCTTCGTCCCCTGCTCCCAGCATGTCATTGGCAGTGACAATGCAGTCACCCGTGCCGGGAGGGGATGAGCTGCAAGGTCCCCCAGTCCTTGCTCAGCTGGAGGTTGCAGTCTTCTGTGCCACCTCCGACAGCAAGGCAGGCTCATTCTTCTTCCCCTGTCCCCAAGATAGGGACATCAGCCCTCTCCCCCTTCACGAGGGCATGTCCAGGAGGACTTGCTTATAAACCTGCTGCTTTGAAACCACTCTCCCAAAATTTGGGATATGAGGGCTTTTTTCTTTTTTGGTGGACAGATCCCACAGAGCCCCCGCAATGAGCTCCGTACCCAGGGATGTATCGTCACTCTGTCCCACAGCCCCTGATGCATGGGGCTCTCTGAACTCCCCCACCCCTCTCCACCACATCCCCATCAGTGCTGCTCATCTTACTCGTGGTGTTGTACCGCACACCGTAGAAATATTCAGGGCAGGGTCGAGCAACCAGCTGTCCTACCGCACTCCGGGGCCAACACGTGCCAATCAGGTCTACTGAGGCGTTGCACTGGGGACCTGTGGGGAAGGAGCGTAGAGAGTTAGTGGAGGTCTGTGGGCCACCTCCAGGCTGTTGAAGGTTCAAGGTTTGCCTGGAGAACTGGGGCTGCAGTCCCAGCTGAGCTGATGGGGCACTGCAAGCTCAGCCCCAGGACAGCCTCATGACAGACACCTAATGGGGTCTGTGCCAAGACTCTCCAAGGGCTGGTTGGCCCATCCTGGCCATGACTATCGTTCTGGTCCTGTCTGAGCACCTGGGTTAAGCCCAGTTCTGGCACAAACCTTGTCTTCTGACACAGCTTCCCAAGTCAGCTTGGGGTTCCCTGGCTCTGATCTTCCACCCTGCTCCCTTCTTCAACCATGACTTCGGCATCCAGCCCTGCAACAGCCAGCAATAAGCCAGATTTTTCCTTTCCTAGTGATGACTCCAGCCTGGTGCTGGTGGGACACTCCTCAGAGCTCCTCCAGTCCTCTTACACTTCCTGGCTGCAAGATCTCCTTCCTAGCTGTTCCCATTGGTCTCTTCCAGCCTTTCCTGGGAAGAGAGCTCCAAGTCTGTTGCTGCTATTTCAGATTTCAAACAGGACTTGTGTGCTTTTCCCAGCTACACAAGTGTGCTAACGTAGGCATTAGGTAGGCCAGATTGCAGGCTTTTTTATGTATAATTTGTGTATATTTAGAACAACATGTACTGTAGCTAAATATGTCCTCGCTACATCTCAAAGCGAGGTAGGAAGCACAGCGGCTGTAATATCCACGTAATGCAATCCTTGACAGGCGGCCGACCCTGGAAGGGGCAGAGTTCAGTGCAAACCACTCCTGGGTACCAGAGATGTTTGTTCTGCCAGCGCAGAGACAGACATTGCCATTTCCTAAGACAAAACACCCCAATTCACAGCTCTCTGGGTGTGAGAACACAGCGTTCCCACTCTACCCGGACTCCACGGTTGTTATTTGAACACCTTTCCCGAGACTTCCTATGGATGGAGCTGGCTAAAGAGCGACCGAACAAAAAAAGCAAAATGTTGTGTTATTAATATGATGAAAGTTTTCATGGGGGAATACTTGTTTTCATTGATTATCGGAAAAATTGGCTCCTTGGTTTCTTGGGATGTTCTCAGAGCGGATTTTCAGTGCAAAGAAACGGAGGGTTTTCTTCAAACATCTTTGTAAGGGAAAACAACTTCCAAGTGTGTGAGCTGGGGAAGCATCAGAGCGTGGTGAGCGTTACCTTCTGCCTTCCATAGCTTGTAGTGAGAAATTAATTTTAACAATGACCTTTGCTTTTAGCTTTGCTAATGTGTATGGTTGCTGCGGCAACCTTCACTTTAAGTTAACTGTTTTAAGACACTATTTCTTAGGAAACAAAGTGCATTTAATCACGTCTAGTGTGCAGGGCTGTGCTTATCTGCAGCCATTAGCATTTGTTGAGCTCCGTAGTTGTTTTGACCCAAATTTGACAGAGAAATAGAGGGTCACAGAAAATGAAGTCCCTGTTTAAAATTTTATGATAATATTCATCCAGGTAGAGAAAAGACAACCGGTAATTGCTTCAACTAAGGACAAAGTTAAATTGCAAGTGCTCTCCCTGTTAGCCACCTGGGAATCCACCCAGGTCAGGAGCCACGTGAATATCTGGAGTAGGAAAAGCTTGGAATAACCCAGCATAGGAAAACGGGGCTTGCACAGTGCTAATGCCCAGAGCAGCTCATGCAGTTGTCGAAAACCCTCCCTGTGACCGGCGGGGCTGAGCACAAACTCCATTTTTTCCCCGTCCCCTCGTGCCTCAGTTTCCCTCCTGCCTCCCAGGGGCTGTGCTGGGGCACAGATGCAGACTGCTCAGGGAGGACAAGCAGGAACACTCAGTAATTAAAAGTCAGCAGAGCCAGAGAGCAGCAGCATCGGCACTCTCCATCAGTAGAACAAAACCACGGCAATACCATTAATAACCAAACCCAAGAGAGATTCACGCAAATGATGTGGTCAGACAAAGGTGGCATTGTTCTGTTATATGTCTGCTCAAGTCTGGATTTAATATCTCCGCATTTCTCCAAGGCACTTGATTTAATGCTGCTTGGCACTCTCATTAAAGCACTGTCATAGAATCCTATCATAGAATGGTTTAGGTTGGAAGGGACCTTGAAGATCACTATGGCCACCCACCAGATGACAAACCGAGTGGATGGGTCTTGCAGTCCCATCAAGGCAGGGATGAGGGGCGAAGCTGGAGCAGCATCACCAGGAGCTCAGCCTCCTCCTTGTCCCATGGGTCGGGGTTGTGGAGTGGGGTGACATTTGGGCTTGGGGGCTACACTTGAGAGAGCAGAGGTCAGGCTCAGCCAGGCTGTAGGAGGCTCCTGGGACTTCACCCTGGGTGCAGCAGGCTTCCCCCCCTCCACCGCTGTAGGCAGCATTTTGAGGTCTGTCCCACCAGATTTTAATCTAGTGGGTGGCTGTAGTATTTTTCCCGGACTCACACTAAGAAATGCTCGATGAAGAAAAGCTGCAGAAAGCAGATGCTGCTCTTTCTGCTCTCTCCAGCATCCAGAGAAGAAAAAAAAAATTCTCCTGCTGGGGAAGGGTTAAGTAAAAGAGCGAAGACGAAGAGTGCCGCGAGGGCTTCGACATCCCGTTTGCCCAGCATGACCGTCTGCTCCAGCTGCTCCCCAGCGGCACGCGGCTCCCAGCTTTCACAGCGCTCTTTAGCATGGAAATTATATGTATCAGTGCTAAATGCTTTCATATCTGCTTTGTGGCCCATCCGTATTTGCAGGGGGATTATTCTCCCAGGTTCTGCAGATGTCTGCTCCAGCTTTCTCAGCACCATTGCCTGCACAGACCCAGCTTTGGTCTTTGCAGCTTTCCAGCAAGAAAGGTCAACAAATTTCCTACCTGCACCCAAGCCCCCTGATTTGGCTTCCTGCCCCACAGAAACATGGCATTTGGGGTAGGAAGGAGCTGGTCCTGCTTTGAGATGGGGCATGTGGCACGGGGGAAGTCACTCAAATCCCTTCTCACCCAATTTTCTTTGGGTTGTGCTGCTTTGAAGCAATATAAAGCATTTCCTTTCTTCTGAAGAAAAAAAGTGGCTGTCCGGGGACTTACAGTGTGACAACTGTATCACAATAACTGTCTCAGGATAACTATAGCAATATCCCTCCTGTTTTATATAAAACATCCTTCTCCAGCCTGCTTCCACCACTCGCAGAGGCCCCTGAGATGGCTCCAAGCTAAAGGCACGCAGCCGTGTGAAGCCTGGCAGGGTAAAGCTCTCCAGTCCCAGCTAATCTGCCACAGATTTTGAGCAAATTTAAAGAGGATGGAGCATGTTTATCCTGGGCTGGCACCACCAGATGTGTGGCCACGGTGCTCCTGAGCTGATGCCAGGAGGTTCAAAGCATTATCGTACCATCAAACCATTGCTGGGATGGTATGGAGAGGAGCAAAGCAAAGGTTGTGCTGATATAACCGTATCAGTAAACGCGTTCTCATCTCACACCAGGCAAAGCTTTGCACCGATGCAGCATCCCAGCTTGCTGCTCTGCCCCCAGCGACACTACAGCTGCTCGAAGGGCAACGCCAAGGGGACAAGGAGAGACGATGGAAATCTGAATCACAGGCTCATTCCTGTGGTTGGGAGAGATGGGGTTATTTATCCCAGGTGTCTCAGGAAGCTGAGTAACAGCTGAAAGGTGTTAGCTCGTACCTCTACCAGTCCTGAGCCCTTACTCAACCACAATTATCTCTGGCCATCCCTGAGGTCCCCAGTGACTGTGTTGCTGCTGCTGCCTCCTGAGCAGGCTGAAGCCTCTGGCTCCTTGAGGGTGTCCCTGCTGTAGCATTTGGATTTGGTAATCAGGGCTTCATCCCCCCACCTAATCAAAATATACTCGCTGTAGCCAGCGTGCAAAAGGTCCTTTGTCCCTCCTGAGCAGCTCCACCAGGCTGGTGGAGCAGAAGGAGCCATTTCGCACCTTATTGCCCCAAAGCAAAGGCCTTTGGGGGGATGCTCTTATTTCAAGATGCTGATGTGCCAAGGAGGGGTGGCTCGATCCCAGCTGCGGAGCCACTCAGGTGCGAAATGCTTGAGTAACACCTTGAGGGAAATGGCACTGGGGAACAATCTATGTTAACATGGGGTTGAAATTGGGGTGGTGGAGCTGCTTGTCTTCCCTCTGAGTCAGGGTTGGATACTCAGTATGGCTGGGAGTAACTGTGGTTGTCTCAAAATACTTAGATCCTTGCTCACAGCCTACCTCTACCACTGCTTTCGGTGGCCTTGGGTGTTCCTATTTATCTTTGTAAGAGTCCAGTCCTTAAAAAATCCCCAGCAATCCTCCCATGCTCCTCAATGGAAAATAATTATATGGGCTAATTAAGTGTTATCATAGCAAAGTGTCTTTGTAATGAATTTTTGGCTTGTTGCTATTCACCATCACTGACTGTCCCCTTGGGTCTTTGCTGCTATTCTGGAGAAGAATAAATAGGAGGCATCAAACCTAGCTTCTGCCATTGGTATTGGATGCATCTGCTCAATGTCGTCACTTAAGACTGATCCATGTACAGCTTATGTGGGGCGTATATATTTATTGAATGTATAATGTAGTGGGTTGGGTTTAGGGCTTATCTGTTCTCCTGATATGACCCGTAGAGTGGTTGGCGTTGTGTTATTACCAACAGCAGCAGCAAGTGGTTTATTCCCTGGTATCGCCTGGGCTTTGCTGGTGGGTGAGCAAAGCAGCATAATCCCTTGCTGGCAGAGTTTCCTTAGCAAAGACTTCTAGTTTGGCTACAAGAGAACGGAGTAGCTGGCAATGATTTTACTGCATCCAGTCCAAAGTGCAGTTTAACTGCTGTAGCTGCCGCTCACGCTGAGATGTGCCAGGACACTGTTTCCTACCAGCAAATCTCATCACCTTCTTCCCTCCTCCACTACAATAAAATCTATGAATATAAGCAAGTTTCTATTGACATCCCTGTCTCCTAGATGATGGAGCAGAATGGCTTTATCGATACGAGGATGCACTTAAAACGTTATGATTTTTCGATACAGATGAGTTCAAATTTTTCGGTTCCCAAACCTGCCCCAGTATCACTGCTCTCCCCCGGTGCCAAGTCCCTGCCAGGACTCATTGCTGCCTCTTTAGCCCCTGCTCAGCTCCTGTATTAGTATTTCTGCCTTGGTGGGAGAGATGCCAACGAGGCCGAAGGGAAAAGAGGCGCTGATGTTGTTAATTTGACCTTTATGAATTTAAATTCGAGTCTCTCCCCCGGGGAGTCAGTGGGTGAATGAAACGGCAGTGGCAGGAGAAGAGATTGCTGGAGCAGCGTCGGCGGTTCGGGGAGCTGAGCTGGAGCGGGTGGAAAGTCTCTTGGTCAAACTGTCACCCGCTGTGAAACGTGTTTCCAAACCTGTCTGATAAAGTGCCCGCGAAGGAAATGCTCTCATCGCTCCCTGCTCCCCTGTGCTTCTCAGCCATAGGCTTTTGCTATATCTGGACCAACTTGATTTGCTTTATTTAGACGCAAAGCTACGCTCCCTTCCCCTCCTTGAAAAAAACTCCAGTTAAAAAAAAGAAAAAAGACATTTCTCTTCAGTTCTGCCTAGCTTTGGTGTCATTTTCCTTTGCTTTAGGTGAACTTGCATGGCAGGAAACATTTCTTTCCTGGGAAGGAATCAGCTGTGCTCCCCTCTCTCTCCTGAGCACACACACAGGACTGAGGATAACAATTTATTGTGATAACAGTTTAGCAGCTTAAAGGAGGGAATCGTGCAGCCAGGACCAGCCGGGGCTATTAGCAATTGGGTGCCAACTCCTTGGGCTGATCCAAGCTTGAATGCTACGAACGGCAAAACAACCCCGTGAGCGCTCCGGCTCGCTCCGCTCGAGTGCTTTCTGCTGGGCTGCTTTGGAAAAGCCTCATCTATTAATTAGGAAGAGGCTTTCCCATCTGCTCAGATTCCCCCTTCCTTCCCCAGGGAAGTACCACGATGGGAAGCGGTCCTGCAGCTGCAGGGGGATGCTTTGCCCCGATGGGTGAAATGACCTTGTCCCTCTCTGACGGGCGTCGTGGCAGGGCGAGGAGAGGAGCAGCTGCGCACAGACCCCGGGGAGCCGAAACCATCAGGAAGACAAATTTACGGTCTGAGGCAATCTGTAGGCTGGGAGCCCTTGGGATGGGCACCTATCCACCCTGGACAAAGGATGCTGATCCTCACTGCATTCCTTTTCAAGCCTAATCCAGGAATTTCTTGGCTTCCAGATGTTTGGCAGTGCAGCTGACCCGACTTTCCCAATGCACCACGTTGTCCTCAAGTCCAGCCTGATATGATTTCTGCCTGGAGGAGAAAATACTCACTGCTGGTGAGGAAAGCAGCCTTTCTGATGGAGTGGATGCCCATGTGTCCCAGCACCGGCCAGAATTGGGGGCTCACCGAGAGGTATTTCTGACGCCTACCTAAAATCTCAGGTTGGACCATCACACCTGTGCAGGGAGCCTGAATGGCAAGGGACATTGCCCCGCGTTGGGGACAGTGTGCTTAGAGGAAGACGGATAAATCAACGCTGATAAGAGGGCAGGACAAGGGAGCTCTGCGGGGCTCAGCCGCTCCGCTCCCGGGGATGAGGGTTTGCTTGCGACGCCTGCACGCCATGAGCCCGGTGAGCGTCACCCCGCGTCTCTCTCCACCACACTTCTGTGAGCAGAGACCTTTCCAGCTCAGTGCATGGGCCTCGGAGAGTGCTGGCACCCTGGTGATATCGCTGCCCAGCCGTGCATCGTCATTAAAAAGTGTGAGATTAAATAATGAAGGGACCGGTGACCCGGGAGAGGAGGAGAACCCACGCTGGGCTACTTTTCAGAGGAGGGATGCTGCACACGGGCACGAGGCAGGGCCCCGCCACACATCCAAGTGACGCCCTGCTGAGCCAGGCGCTGGAGGGCCGCTGGGCTCGTGTTATCGGCATGTGCCATTTCCCAAGGGTTATGCAGACATTAACAAATTAAGTCTCACGGCCTTGCTGCAATTCTCGTTAGCGTCATCCTAACAACGCTCCATGCTAAATAGCCTCGGAACAAAGTTTCCAGTTTTGTAAATATCCCTCCCTAGGAACCGCTGCCTGAATCAGGCAGGGCTTAAATGCACCCCAAGGATGAGGGCTGGCGCTGAGCTCCACTTACCAAGCGACAGACCTAAGACAATTAGTTTCATCTCTACCTCTTGTTCCAAACCCCCTCCCCAAGCGGTAAGCGGCTCTCACATGTGCCAGCCCCATCCCAAATTAATGAGTTACTCAGGGATGACAGGTCGGATGAGTGGAGGCGCTGGAGATTTTGCAAAGCTGAAGCCTGACATATTGTGCTCCCCTGTCCCACCGAGGTGGGACACTAAATCCTGCTTGGATTCACACTAATAAATCCCTACAGACCAAAGCCCAATCCTTGCAGAAAGCAGCACCCACTGCTTGAGGATGGTGGCAACTGCAGGGCACATCCATCAGGAAAGCCATGGCAGAAATTCTCTCCCCTCTCTGCCCTCTCCCTTGGGCTCAGGAGGTTTCAGCAGCGGGTGGCAAAGGCCATGAGCTGGGCACGAGGAGGCTCTGGGACCTGCCTGCTACCTCGGGACGTGCCACCGGCTGGTCTGTGCATCACCGAAAGTCCCGGCGGTGCTCGGCCAGTGCTTCTGCGGGTCAGAGCCCACGGAGCTGGACACATGTTGCACCAGGGAAGATGAGTAAGAAGAAAACAAATGCCATTTATCACCACCTAACATGGCCAAGGACAACCACCTTGCTGAGCAGAGTGATGAAACCTTCAGGGAGCAAAGCACATGAGTGATGACCATGTTTCCTGTCCGCACAGTGCCCAGGCCGGGGACACGCTGGCAGCCCTGCTTTCCCTCGGCTTTCTTCCTCCATTTCCTGAGCTGGGGGTGCTCTGGGGATGCTCCTTGCAGGGCTGTGGTGCCCTGGGCTCCACCAATCAGCCAGGCACTGAATCAACTGGTGCCAAGTTGTGATTTTTTAAGAAGGAGTTTTTAATGCTGCTGTTAATGGGAGCCGGGTGGCGAGCAGCCATCTGTCAGCACGGGGCCTCCGCAGCCATCCGTCACCCTGATGGAGAGAGCTGCTCTGAGCAGCAGGGACCGGGGCAAGCCGGGCAATTGCTTGGTGCCTGCTCTGATCTTCATTCAATCGTAGGAAAACGAGCTCTGCAGCACCCCTGAGCTGGGGAGGACTTTTCTCCTTGTCCCTGTGAGCTCCTTTCCTCTCCCTCAGCCAACCTTCCTCCCTCAAAACCCATCACTGAAACAGACCCGTCACTGCTCAGGTGACATCCAAGTCACGTCTCGAATATAGGCTAAAAGCCAGTTTTGGCACAAACACATCGTGGGCCTGAGCCGGTTGGATGCAAACCCATGTGCGGGTGTTGAGCAGGAGTGAGCTGCCCATGACCCTGCTGGTCTCACCCAGCTCGGCTGAGCCAGCCCTGGCCACGGTCACGTCCCCAGAAGCTCCTTGGGGCTGGTGGCCTCCCAAAGTGCTCAATGGCACACAACTAGGAGTGCTGGGGGATGGAGGGTGGCTGAGCCCCGAGCACATGGTGGCCACACTGCACTGGTGATGTTGTCTCTGCAGAAAGTCACAATCTCCAGTTGTCACCCCTGGGCAGGGGGATGGCAGAGTGGGGTGGACATAGGGGATAAAGGTCCTGGTGTCCCTGGGCATGGCGGAGAAAGGGCAGTGTGGGAACGGGGGCTAGGAAGATGTCTCTTTGCCCACCTCCCCTTCGAGCCCAGCCCAACAGACATTTATTTTCTCTATTTTTAGCTCTCCTGAGCTCTGCATCTTCTACCTGCCTCAACTGTCACCCTCCAAAGAGGCTGCTGCAGCAGCCAGCGCCGGGCTGTAACGCAGCCTCAGCACACCCCGCCTCGCCCCGAAAAGGAGCCGGGCAGCCACAGATCAGCCCCGAGACACCCCCTGACCCCCTCTTCCAGCCATCCCTGCCACCAGGGTCCCCTGGGGTTGGCTAGGGTGGGCTGGGGACGCAGGGCACTCACCCGTGTGGTTGGTGACAGGCGGCAGGCTCTCGCAGTACTGCTCTTGGATGGAGGCTGCAACTGGGCTATCCCAGAGGAGAAACGCCTGCACGGGGAGAGAGCAGACCACAGGCGGGTTTATATGTGCAATACACCGCTTCCCCAGCCCCCCGATCCCTCCTCGGACGCGGCAGCAGGTGGGTCAGATCTGAGCTTGTCCACGTCTTGGTGGATGCCACCCCTAAAGCTGCGTGAGGGACACGTACCCACTTGCAGGATGGGTTTCCCAGCCCGGAGGAGCTGGGATTATCCAGCCTGGGGCTGCAAGACTGGCGCTCTCTGCTCTGTTTCCCACCCACCGATTCTCTCCTGCCCCAAATCTCCCCCTCAGCAAACCATACTGCAGCCCTGCACGGCCGCTCCCAGGCCATGCAGCTTCTGCTATTTAGCAATTTAATCAACACTTTCAGTTTTAGCATCTTTGCATCCTGAGAGCAGACAGGGGAAACATGATGAGCCTGACACCACGCTCAGATTTTCAATACCTTATTAAAATCACAGCCTTGTAAGCTGTCAGTGGGAAGATGTTAATACACGTCCTTAAGGAGATCTGATCCACAATCAACCGGGTCTGGCTAATGCCTTTTTTTTTCAAGAGAAGGGCTTGTCTGCAAACACTGCCATTCCCTTTGCATTGGGAAGCATTGACCAGGATCTATCCCATCCCTTCTCCAGAGCTGCTCTGTGGCTCTGCTGCTAGTGAACACCATTGACTCCATCTGCATGGGGAGCTATTTTGGAAAAGCTGCTACTGAGTTATTGTGCCTTTGCAGGAGTTTGGGGAAACTAAAACCGAGGAAGGCAATTGCAAGTGGAAGACGGCAGAGGGACGGTGCTGTCAGACCCAAGGCTCACCAGGGAGGCAGACGGGGGAAGGAAGGGACCTGCTGTTTTCCCAAACACAGATGTCTACCAGAGCAGCTGCCCGCTTTCTCCTCCGGCTCAGAGACGGGTGACATGGGCTGAGCCCCTCCGCTCAGGGGACGAATGCCAACGGTGAGGCCCAACTCCACGTCCCTCAGCCCAAGCCTGCCCCGCAAGGACTGACCAAACCCCTTGGAGGAAAGCTCACGGCCGACAGGTTGAACGGCAGAGCCGTGCCCCGAAATACAAGCACATACAGATCCCTTGGGAAACTCAAACCTGAGCCCGGAGGCAGGAAGGCTGCAGCCTCCTCTACTTGTGAGCAAGCTCCCAGCTCCCCAGGGCGGTGGGCTCGGACGCCGTCCTGTGCAACGAACAACCACCTCCACCTTCCCTGCCAGCCAGGCTGGTCCCTGGTCCCTGATCTCCCTTCCCGAGCATCATTTACCTTCCAGACTGCTCTGGGTAGGGAGAAGACGGTCCTCCCCTTGCCTTTTAGCCATACAAACACTGGCTGCTCTTGCTGGCACACCCAGCAATTCCCTGCGCCTTACCGAAGTATTAGCAGGATTTATTCAGACACGGAGACAAGCTCAGCACCCACTTGCTCTTTTCCAAACAACTGTTTACTGCCTTGGAAAGCTGGTTTTGACAGCAAGAGAGATGTCAGGCAGACGTATAAATGGAGCTGAGAATAGCTTCCTTGTTATGACTGCTCCAGATGGCACAGGGGATCCGGCAGCAGAACCCTGCCCCAAGCGCGGGCGCTGCATGGAGCTCCTGTTGTGCTGGTCCTGCCGGAGCCGGGCACCTCCTGGGTCTCTTTGCTGAAAGCCGAGACCACCCAAACTCCAGACATGGAGTAAGCGAGGTGTAGTGGGGTTGGCTCCCCTCTGTGTTGACGCCCACTGGACCTGGTGGCTCTTTGCACGAGTAGCTGGGACAAAAGGGTTCCTCCCAAAAGGGGCCGGGATGGTTTGCCTACCTGAACGGGCTCTCAAGTGTTAATTGGATGTGTTTTTCCTAATGGCAGCCTGCTCCAGCCTGGCAGTGCCCGTTCTCCTTCCAGACACAGGGAGAGGTCTTGGCACTGAGCAGCAACATGGAGCGAGCTACAGCTAGAGGGGGATATGGATGGAGTGCGGTCTCTGGCTCTTTACAGGCTTTGTAAATGAGCTGAACCAGCTACAGAAGGAAGAAAGAAAGGCAAAAAAGGTTCCCCAAACCACAACAAACCCTAACAGCTTTTTTCACCAGGCTCTGAGTCTTGTCTCACTGCAACGTGGCCGATGCTCTTGACAGAGGCAGAGGTTTTTTCCCACTCCCGTCAGCGACAGCTCGAGGAGAATAAGCTGGGGAAGGTGGCAGCTGCAGGTGGATTTGCAGATGCCAAAAGCATCTTCATCTGGTACCCTGACGGTCGGGCTCTCATCTGTTTTGCCCTTTGCAGGTTACTTTAACCCTTCCCCAGGCTTTGCAGAGAGAATAGGTCAAAGCTCCGTCCTTGAAGAGCATCGCTGCCGTAAGATGCCACATGGCGCCCAGCAGGTCCCAGCCTGGCTGGGCTGGAGCCAAGCACACCTCAACAGCCCCGAAACGGTGGTGGGTCGTGCTCGGGCCAGAAAGGGGCCATGTCCCTCTGCCCTCCTGGCCCTGCTTTGACATAGGTTATGGAAAATCATGCTCTCCGGTGAAGGATACCACCACGACCTCTCTCAGACTGCCAAAATCCTGTAGAGCTTCCACTGAGCATTCAGGGGGAAAGAAAAGCAATCTGCTTTTCTAGAAGCAGCCGCTTTGCACAGAGGTCCCAGTCAGCCCAGGGAGTTCCTCCCATGGAGACGATGGTTCTGCTGGGAGCTGCACGGGCCCCATGAGGCCCCACACTGGCAGCAGCTTCTCCTCCATCAGGAGCCTCCAGTGGCTTCACTGCTGCTGCCTCAGCATCCACCCAGCTCCCTTCCAGCCTCTGT
This sequence comes from Burhinus oedicnemus, assembly GCA_008921705.1. Lineage (NCBI taxonomy): Eukaryota > Metazoa > Chordata > Aves > Charadriiformes > Burhinidae > Burhinus > Burhinus oedicnemus. Next base: position 1,534,103 of record VFFE01007688.1, on the reverse strand, counting down.
TAACATCTCCTTTTTACACACAGGGAGGCATTGCCGCAGACGCTGACGGGACTGGGTTAACCTTGGACCTCGTGGAGCAGCACACTCCTTCCTTCCACTCCCACGCTTCCTGCAGCGGGACCAGCCGGTCCCTGCCAGTCCTCGCTGCACGGCTCAGACACCAAAACCTGACACTGTTCCAGTGCTTACTGCATCCCACACACGGCAAACACCAGCTGCAGTCGGTGTCCCACTGCCCACCACGTCAGGGCTGTCCTGGAAGGGAAACTGAGGCATGGAGTACCGCTTGCCTAGGGTCGCTGAGGCTATGCTGCACCATGCAGGGCAGGTCGCTGCTATCCAGACCCACCAGCCATGTCCTGATGCAATGCCACCGGGTTTTTCGGAGCCATTCCCTGTGCCCATGAGGGAGGCAGGGTGGCAGATCCCCTGGGATGGGAGATGCAGCACAGCGGGCTGAGACAGCGTCAGCTCTTCGGCAGGAGGAGGCTGGGGGTCTCACTGCTGGTATGGGTGTGAGTGGCAATATCACACACACACACGCACGCACGGCGTCAGCCTCTGTGACCCGCCACTGACCTAACAGCAAAATTCAATTAATAACAATTAGGAATTAATGTCCCCCTGCAGTGCTTTCCCTCTCCAAAGCAATCCACAGATATTAATTAATATATTCACATCCGAGTCAAACATCAACCCCCCGCACCGTACTACCCAGAGACAGGCTTGTCCCCCCTTGATATCTTATTGCCTCAAACAAGATCGGATCTGTGTGGCAGGGAGGGCTGACAGCTCAGAGCAGTGAGATAGATGGCTCGTAGCCTAATTAGCAAGCTAAGATGGGACTTGGGTTTTCCACTGCCGACAGGGCTGTAATTGGAGAGTGGAGCGATTAGCAGGATGAAGCAGTGCAAGCCAGTGGCTTCGCACAAAGCTGGAGAGGTCAGCGGGACCAATGGATGGTGATGGCCACCAAGACCTCCCTGGAAGGGCGGTCAGCACCAGCCACCCTGGAGTCATCCTTGCTGTAGGGACCTTTCTCACCCATCACTTCTGCTCCCTGGCTTGGCTGGGCTTGCTGCCTCCTGAGACGCTTGATGTGGAAGAAGAAAAACCTCCTGGGAAACATGAACAGGGGAAGGGCTGAGCACAGTCTTCTCTGCCCTGGACCTTCGCTGAGGTTCCCTGGGGTGTCAGGCTGGGATCGAGCCTGCTCTTGGCCCCGAGCCTGCAGAAAAAGGTGCCAGACTTTGGGTGTTAAATACAGTGAATGTTAAAAGAGCTGGATGCCAACCTCGGATGGCAGAGCAACATCAGCGGCGCGGGAAGGGAGGGCATGGAGCGGCGCGTCTTGCCAACACCGCAGCCATAGGCTGGAGGTGGCTTTGAAAAGCCTGCCCAAAAGAGCTGCCCCCTCAAATGGGCTTGGAGGTGGCCAGGGTGCCTCCAGCCCCTGCTGCCCAGCCCTCCCTGTCCCCTGCCTTCCCTCCACCGTGGGGGGATCCCTTTGCCCTTGTCTCCTCTGACTTCCAGGCACTGTCTTCTGCAGCTGGTGATCTTCTTACCACCTCCGCTTTCACTTGGACGAGTCCCATCCCAGTCCAAGCCATGAATGAAACCCTCAGCGAGCATCTGGCCCATGAAGGACCCTCTCTGCGACCCCTTGCCTTAGCCCTGACAGTGACCTGCTTCGCCACCCCCTGAGCTCAAGGTTTCTCCGAGACCCCCGCTTTACTGACGAGCGCCCCGGTGCTCCTTCGCTTGGTTTCGTGCAAAGCCACCTCAGAAGCCCTGCTTAGCGCCAAGGCATCAAGGCAAAGCGCGAGCCGCGGAATGAGGCTCAAAGCAAGAACCACGGGGGGATTTTCGGCGGCTGATGTTACTCGGGGAGGGGGAGAGCAGGCAGCGAGAACGCCTCCATCTGGCATCAAAATCTGTGAATTTATGAATTTAGCCGTATTAGAGGGCCAGCCCCTGTTGTGTGTAGACAGAGGCTTTGGTGTGAGTATTTATTCTGTTTGGAGTCTCTCTCTGAGCGTGCTGGATGCAGATCCTAACAAAAGAATATCAATCAGTGCTAAATGAATGCCCTGTGAAGCCTGATTTATGAGCAATTAAAGGTTTTCCTGGATTAAACACTGGTCTCTCTCACTTGCCATAAATAATTCTGACTTATCTATCAAAAGGGGCATGGATTTTTGGGGACAGGAGAAAAAAAGAATCATGGCATTCTCACACTGGAAGCTAAAGGCACAAACAAGCTGGGGAGGGGGACACTGTGTGAATCAAAGTGGCTCCTATGGCATCCAGATTTGCCAGAGCAAAGGCTGCTGTAGAAGAGTTGGAGCGATGGACACGAGCACAGGGGAGGGCTGTTGTTCTAAGGCGGTTGTATTAAACTCTCCTGCAGATTGTACGTGTGGGATATTTTCATTTTGGGGTTGGAGACTTGTTTTCCCCAGCTGCCTCCCAAGCCTCACATCTCGGCTGCCCTAAGCCCCCCCCTTCCCCCATCACCTTTTTCGGGTATACCCTGGGCTGAACATCTGCCATTGAATTCACCTCTAATTTTCCTCCAGTCCATCTGCGTTCACAGCTAGGGAAGGCTTGGCCACACCAAAGCTGCATCTGCCGTTGCCTTTCCAGGGCGAATAGGGCAGGATTTCAGGGTGGAAGAGGGACTCTGATCTGCAAAAGGCCAACAGCCTTTGCCCTCTGCCATCTGAACGGAGGCGATTGCTTGGGGGTGGGCGACTCATTGATAAAGCAGGGCACTGCAGAGAAGGAGGCTCTCTGCTATGAGCTCCAGATACGGTTAGGGAAAAAAACCCAACAGATGGGCCTCTGGGGATGTTACCCCCTCTTCAGAAAAAGCCACCCGCTCATGAGTGACAGCTCTCAAACCGTTGGACAACGGCTCCCGGGCTCGGTTTGTTGAGGGAACCCCAGGCTAATGATTTGTGCTTTCCTTTGGGTCCAAATGCTGTTCTCCAAGATAAAACCATGGATGCAGCCCCTCTAAATGCTGCAGACTTGGACCTCAGCTTGCGCTTGTCGCTCACAACAAACTTCTGGGCCAGCCCTGGGCAGGATTCCTGGTGAGCAGAGCTGTACTTCAGGGCAGGGTTGAGCCGGCTGTGCAGGCTATTCTCATCCTACTGCTATATATTCATCCTATGGCGATAGAGCAGCTATTCTGGGAACAGGCTGTGCCATTTCCATTCACTTCTTCACTAGAGATGCGAAACCACAGGGATGATTTCATACCCACTGAATCAACTCTGGCTTTTACGGAAAGCGAGGACTGGAAGAGATCCCCAGGGTCAGCGTGTCCTGCTACCGCAGCTCCGCGTCTTACGCAAGGGTTTGAGCAGCGAAGGGGTAAGGGGCCAGGTTTTGGGCTTATTGCTGCTGGAGCTGATCAAGGGAGAGAGGAAACCGCCCCGCCCCCAGCATCAAACCCTGTTTTTTCATAAAATGCTTTTGCAAACAGTTTTATGCAGCCCCCAAAATGTCAGCAGCTCCTGACCAAGCCGCAGGTGAACTGTTTCTTTTTAACCACTTGCTTAGTTTGTTTAAAGGACTTGCAGGGTGCCAGTGAGCATTGTGCAGCAAGTCCGGCTGCCTGTCTCCCGGTCCGTCTGTCCCACCCCCCGGAGGGATGTCTACCCAGCAAGACAAGGTGGACAAATCGATGCTGAACTGGAGCTGCTGGCCAGATGCACGGGGAACACCTTAGCTCTACCAGCCCGGGGACCTACAAGCTGCAAAACTTGCCCGAGCAGGGGAGGTTGGCCGCTGCCGAGCTCTCTGTCGGAGCCGGACCGCCGCAGGTCTCTGCCGGACGCTGCTGAGGGTACGCCCCGCCGCAGGGACACGCTCACCTGAGCCTGGAGTTTCATCGTTTTTTAGCCTGCGTTGTCCCCAGGAGAGGGTTGGGATTGTGCTGGAGAAGGGTCTGAATTTTGAACGCGTGTATTTGTAAGAAAAAAAATAGAGAGTTTGATTGCAAGGGGGTGTTTTGTAGATTGGGCGTTTCTTTTCGGAGCTGGCTGGGAGAGACTTCTCTTTGCTTGGGCTGATTTTCGTGACCCCCTCCTGGTTCCAGCCCCAGCGTGGGAGTCGTTTTGCTCTCAAACTCTGGCAGGTTTTTGAGCATTTGGCCCTCCACCCTCATGTAGGGGTGGCCTGGGAAACCCCTGAGCCTGAGAGGGGGTTAGCAGAGGATGGGAGCTGCGTCTCAGCGCCTTTAGGCTTTTTCTAACCACTTTTTGCTCACACAGTAGCTCTCGGGAGCTGTCACGCTTGCTTGGCTGTCCCCATCTCAGACCTTGCTCTGTGGCTTTCCCAATGGTGTCCCCACATATTGACCAAGGAGGACCTGGGCTGGGGGGAAGAGGTCCTGCCCTGTCCCACCTTCACTTCTTACATGGGAACAAAACAAACCCTGAACAGGGGAATAGAACCGCAAAAGAGCTCTGAGAAAACAGGATTAGGGGTGTGCAGCTGTAAGAGAACGCAGCTGCTCAGAAGAGGAGCTCTGAAAAGCAACACCAACTTGGCAAGGAGGTCACCTGGCGCACATCAGCTCTTCTCATCGCTTAGGTGAGAACTTTCCTGTCCCAAAGGGGCAGCTAAATACTCCTCCCTGCCCTTACCGCCGGCGACGCGCGGTGAGGAACCAGCCCGCGGGGTACGAACCGCAGCGGTGCTAACGGGGAGGGCTGACCCTCCGGTTTTCCTGCCGTCTGAACTCTGCAGTCACAACCGGGCCACTGAGACAGCGTTTTGCAGAGAGCTAGGCAAATTTTTTTTCTTTTAACCCTCTCTGACACAGAGGTTTAATCAAAGACCCGAGCGTTTTGTGTAACTGCCTACCTAGGTTTGTTCAAATAACGTTCAGGATTTCACGGGAAACCTTTTCATCTCCTCGTTTCTCCCGGATTTGCGATTTAAACATGCTTTGGGCTGGGAACATTTCCTTTCTCGATGAGCCCTCGGGGAGGAGGAATATTGCTTCTGACAAAGCATTTGCATTTTGTGCAGAGCTGCAAAATTAGCAGTGGCTACAAGCAATTTAGAGAGGAAAGTCTTGTGCTTTGCGGGTGGGGGGAAAAGGAGAGGTTTCTTTAGAAAATCAGTGATGAAGAGGGTTGTGTGTGTGTGTACCATTAGGCATCGCATTTGTGGTGTCCCCATTCAGCACACCCCCAGAGCGGCCACCCCCTCCCAGCAGCCTAAGGGAAACTGGTGGCAGCTGGTTTCACTGGGAGGTGCGAGGCGGGGGGCTGCTGGGAGAGCTGGGCTGTGCTCAGCGGGACCCAGCTGCAAGTCCCCCCCTCCCCCCTTAATGATCCTTTCACCGACTTCAGCCCCCTCCTCCCCCATTAGTTTTTGGGCATGGTGAGCTTTTGCCAAGCCCCCGTGCCTGGAGTGGAGGAATTCTCCCGAGGGCCCTTTGTGTAGCGGTTTCTCCTTTTACTTTTCCCTGCCTTCAAAGAAATGGAAAAGTCATTGCGGAGGAAGCGAGCGGTGCAGGGTGCGGAGGGGGTGCTGGGGGGAAAGGCAGAAGGGCCCTTCTGGGAGAAGAGGACTTAAAAGCATCTTACCTGCAGGAGGAGGAGGAGGAGGAGGGCAGGACGTAGGCTGGGCACCATCCTTAGCTCCCACTGCGCCCAGCTCCCCGGGGCATGGCTGGCAGCGCTCCCCGCTCCTGCTGGGCTCCTTCTGCCGTCGGGGCTAAAATCCTGCGGGCTCCGTGCAAAGGAGCGTGCCCGGGGCCCGGCGGGGCTGCCCGGAGGCGGGCAGGTACCTTTCGCCCTCCCCTTTGCTCAGCGACCCGCTCCTGCCTCTTAGAACCTGCCTCGCAGCCGGTCCTCCGGCTTCCCACCTTCCAGCTCGCCCGGCGATGGGCTACATCCCTCCTCGCCAGCCTCCCACCCCCCCTTCTTCTCTCCCTCCTCCTCTTCCTCCTCCCCTTTTCCTTCCTCCACCTCCCTCGTGCCTTCCAACTCGATTTCATTTATTTATTTATTTATTTTCCTTTCTCCTTCCCTCCCTCAGCATCTTTGGCAGCGGAAACTTCCCACCGGCTCAGGGACGCCCCCCTCCCCCCGGCTTCCCCTGCACCAGGGTCTCCCCTCTCTGCCCCCCCGCACCCCAATTTTGGGGGCTCTTCTGCGGAGGCTGTGGGCTCCCCTGTGGGTATGCCAAGGGCTGCGGTTTGCCGGAGGGTTTGTGTACTGGGAGATTCGGTTTATATACTGGGAGACTGGGCTCCAGGGCTCTGGCAGAGGGACTGGGGGAAGGGGAGGCTTCCCCTCCTGCCGCCACCCCTTGCAGCCCCTTTGCAATCTGGCTGGTGAACTCGGAGGGAGGTGAGACACCCCCCCACCCCACCACCCCTTCCCATAGGGATGGGGTGGAAGGGGCTTCAGACCTTCCTTGTGAGGGAGATGCTCCTGAGACAAGGAGGGAATGTGGAACAGGTGGATGTAGGATGGAGAGGAGATTCAGATGAGATATTAGGAAGAAATTCCTGACTGTGAGGGTGGTGAGACACTGGCCCAGGTTGCCCAGAGAAGCTGTGGCTGCCCCATCCCTGGAGGTGTTCAGGGCCAGGTTGGACGGGGCTTGGAGCAACCTGGTCTGGTGGGAGGTGTCCCTGCCCATGGCAGGGGAGTTGGAATGAGATGAGCTTTAAGGTCCCTTCCCACCCAAACCATTCTATGATGTAGGTCCTTTCATGCAGTGGGGCTGTGGTGGGGGCACTTGATCACAGCAGGGGGAAACTGAGTCACAAAGGAGGTGGGGATGCTGCCGGGAGGGTGGTTTGTCTCGTAGGATGGCTGGCGGAAGGGGCGGGGGTGATGGGGCAGGAGCAGAGGGGCTTTGAACTGACAGAGGAGGGGAGCACTGTTCTGAGGGACATGTGTCCTGGGGAGAGTGGGGAGCAGCAGTGGGTGGTGCAAGGGAAACTGGATGATGTTCCTGCGATCTTGGCTAATGACATCTTCACCCCCCAGCCTAACCCTCAGACCTTAAAGGGTCTCTGTCATGCCTCTCTCTCTCCTCTCCTGCTCTCCCCCAGCAGCCTCCACCCTGGACTCCTGGGGAGGGGTCCCCCACATCCCCCTGTCTCTTGGGGATGCTATCGCCAGGCTTGGGTCCATCTCTGAGCAGGGTGAATCTCTGGATGGGTGAAACCTGCTCCCCCGTGCCACGGCAGTTTCAGGGCATCCCTTCTGCACCTGGGTGGGGCTTGGGGGGGTCATCCAAGCTGTGGCTGCTGCACCCAGTCCAGGGAGAGAGACAAGCTCCACCTGCCCGTAGTGACCTGGCTACTGTTTCTTCTTTCCTTGAGGAAATAAGGAGATCCAAGGTGTGCTGCTGGGAAGGGGACAACAGAAGACATTGCTATTGGGGTCACTATCCTGGGGGGACCAAAGATGTTTCCCCTATCTGATGCCAGTGCATCCATGAACAGCCTCTCATGGGGTGCTGGACCATGCTCCCCTCTTCATGCCAACCACAGCCTCCACCTCCGTGGCTGCAGACCACGGCATATTGCAGACGGATCAATAGGAGGGCAGTGTCCCCTGATGGATTCATGGCCGAAACCTCCATCCATCTTTGCTGAGCCGCTTTCTGTCTCTGAAGCATGGGAGAGGGCAGGAGGAGATCAAGGTCCTTCCTGCATCTGCTGGACCAAGGCACCAGCGGCTGGCCGGGGCTGCACCCCAGCACATGGGTGCAATCAGTGACCCATCCCAGGCCCCAAAGGGTAAATGCTTCTGGCCCAGTAATTAAAGGGAATAAACAACACAGACATAAATCTTCCGGCATTAGCTGGATTTAATCGACTGTGTCATTGCTTTGGCAAAGAAGTTTGAAAATATGTAAAGCTCTGGTAAATTCAGGAAACTCTTTGTTTCTTAGGTCTTCTAACATCCCTACCCCTGACAAGTGACAGGATGAGACACGCTCCAGAGCCACTCTTGTGTTACCTTTCACTTCAATAAGCCGAATTGAAAATGCAAAATTTCCTAAAAAAGGTTTGGGAAAGCTCCCGCACCCTCGAGCAGCCTGGATTCAGCCCGTTCACCCAGCGCATGGTGGGTCTAGGACACATCTCCGTGTTCTGGTTTTGGGGAGCTGCTCAGGGCTTTGTGCACCCCAGGGCAGAGGAGGCACCTTGCAGTGGGGAGCACCGAAGACCCCATTTCCACACCGAGACCCTGGGGATTGTCCTTAGCCATCTCCGCCTGCCCATGGCCACCGAGTGGGACATGTGCAATGGCCACGCTCTTTGCAGGTGCCTGAAGTGCGAGGTGATGGGAGGAAAGCAAAAGTGACTATCAACTATTTTTAATCAAGGAATTGGTTGCCAGGGACATGAAGATAATTCCTTCCCCATATATCAGGGAAATGGCTGCAGTGCTGTTTGAAAGGCCTAATTGAGGGGATTTATAGTAAAATGCAACTTGTCAGATGTGGCAAAGGAAAAATAAAACAGTCCCTGAGACAAGGAAATCAGTCCATTCGTCATGGTTAATCTCAGGCTCCTCAGCGCGGCGCAGAGACAAACATGGGAGATGGGTATTAGGGATGGGGAGAATGAAGAGAAATATCGGATCTCCAGGGAGGAGGGAGAGGAGCGATTTAGCCTGACTGTATCTGCCTTTGGTGTATTTTTATTATTGTTTTATGTAACTGCATGTGGTTTGACACTCCTGTGTTCGAGCAGCTCCACGACGGCTGCTCTGTGGGGCTGTTTGTGTGACTTACACCACCACAGCGCTCCTACATTGTCCCCTGCAGCCATCCCCTCCCCTTGCTTGGGAAAAACATGCAGCTCCATGTGTCCACATTGCACAATGGGGACCAGACCGGGGCCAGTCCCTGCACTGGGGGAACATGGCACATGTGTCCCTGCTTCCCGCGTGGGGCATCGGTAGCAGTGTGGGCCACGGGGCTTTGCTTCCAAGTGGGACATCTGCAGGAAAAAATAATCCTCGGTGTCATGGACATAGAGGTCAGGTTGGTGGAAGAGCAAAGTTTGGCTTCTCAGCTGAAAACACAGCTGAGAGCAGCAACGTGCCTCAGTTTCCCTATTGGTGTGTTGGGACTATTTCTTTCCTGCACTGATCGAGTGAAGCTGAGGATGCTTTTCAGTGCGGTGCTTGGTGGAGGAAGGGCTGTCAGCACATGGAGCTGCATTAGCAACTGCAGGCTGAGAAAAAAAACCCAACACATCAAGGTTCTCCCAGGGGACTTGCTTCTTGCCCTGGTTTTAAAATCCAGTTTTGGGCTTTCTGTCCTGTGTCTGATCCTTTTTGCTCCTCCTAGACCATCAGAGAGGAGAAGAACACGATCTCAAATTCTGCCTGACGGAAGAAAGTAGTTGCTGGGACCAGGTTTCCCTCATGCCAGGTCCCCACATCATATAATCGTGCCCCAAATTCAGGCTGCCCCATTGTATTTGACGGCTCCATATAGCCTGCCTCATCGCATCTGCAAGTTCTGAAAGGAAGAGCAGGAAATCTTAAACCACAGACCCACTGAATACGTTGCAGGGAGGGAAGCCAAAGTCTTGTTACTCAATCAACAACCGCCTTTAACGGTTATTGCCTTAGAGTTGGGCTGGCAGAAAGGTTTCTTGGTCCTGAAGACCTTGCGAAAGGCTTGGGTGGTCTCTGGACGCTTCAGACCCCTGTTCATCCCATCGAACTCTGCTGGAGATGCAGATGTTGTCCATGCAGTCATGCAGAGAGAGAAACCAGTGTCCTCCTGGGAGAAGGAAAACCCAATTTAAAACACACATTGGGCTGCATTTTGCTCTGAATCATTGCTCTATGCAGCAAATGACTGATTCCTTCAGTACACAGATAATTCTCTCCTGCCCTCTCTTCTCCCCTCCCCAGATTGTGTGCATCAATAGGAGATATTATGTCAACAAAAACACCAAAACTGCAAATTAAAACAAGCAAACTCAAGGAAGCTGGGAAACCCACAAAGATCTGGGATCTAACTGAACATCTCCTTTGATTTCTGAATTTCTTAAAATAGCTTGTCATATTTTTCGAATTTCTTTTGGGAGGAAGTGTCAATTTTGAATAGAACAGAAACACAAAAGCTTTTGTTTTACAGCTAATTAAACCTCAAGGCAGAATGCTAAACTAATCATAATAATAGTCATAATTATTATTTTCCTCAATCAAAATGCTTTTAGCTAAGTCAACCAAAATTTGCCAATCAGCAGATTGGCATTTCTGATCAAACAAAATGCCGCCGTTTGTGCTTGGGAAAAACTCCATGGTTTTGCTCTGGAGACTGATCCCGTCAATTCACCAGCCAAAAGCTCTCTGCTGTCATGTGCCGTGTGACAGAGAGATGCACGACCCTGCCAGCATCGAGCCATCCTGTTCACGGCTGTGTGTCCGTTAGCAGCGTTGGGACCTATCCTCGCACCTTGCAAGGTGCTGTTGCATTGTATGCAATGCTATTGCACAGATGTACATGAGTTGCATGGATGTACAAGATGCTGTTGCATGGATGTACGCGAGTTGCATGGATGTACATGAGTTGCATGGATGTACATGATGCTGTTGCATGGATGTACGTGAGTTGCATGGATGTACGTGAGTTGCATGGATGTACATGACGCTGTTGTATGGATGTACGTGAGTTGCATGGATGTACGTGAGTTGCATGGATGTACATTACGCTGTTGCATGAATGTATGTGAGTTGCATGGATGTACATGACGCTGTTGCATGGATGTACGTGAGTTGCATGGATGTACATGAGTTGCATGGATGTACGTGATGCTGTTGTATGGATGTATGTGAGTTGCATGGATGTACATGAGTTGCATGGATGTGCACGATGCTGTTGCATGGCTGGTGGCTGGTGCAGCTCTGCTGATGCAGGGATGTGCCTGTGCTTCTGGGGACCTACCAGTGGTATGGCCGCATCCACAGGGTTGCACATAGCGCAACCGATACACTCTTCCTTTGGGCATGACCACAACATCATGGGCATGGACATGTCATGGGCAACGGAAGTGTCCTGCAGAGATCATGGCAAGGACTGGGACACCCTCAAAAGCAGCCTGTGGCAAAAATACCTCCCCACTCATCAGGTCTGTAAATGCCAGTCAAGGCAGGAGAGATTCTGGATGTCTTTCAAATCTGGTTATTTATTCCCGGTACATTTGATGAAATATTAATCTCCTCATCTCCAAAAGGCAATCAAATAAAACCCAGAAGGAATGACGCACAGGGCCTTGATGCAGAAAGCAAAAAGCAGCAAAATAAAAATAAAATAAAAATCCAAACATAATATAAAATTCTATAAAAGACATCTCTCTGGTGGCACAAAGGGCAGAGATGAAGTGACCGGGTGACCTTGGGGCAGATGGACTTGGGAGGCTGAGCAAGACTGATAGGGAAGGGTATGAGGAAGACTTGGATCAGGCAATTGCTTGGGCAGGTCTTAAGCTTTCGTGTAAAGGCTGTTGGTGGGATTTCTTTGAAGGTTTCCCCTTCCTTCTCTTGTGCCTTAATTAGAGGGTGGGTTCGTGCCAAGACACCAGCTAGCTCAGGCCATTGCTCTCAGAGATGGGAGGAAGCCAGACGGTGGATGTGTTGGAGGTGGTGCCGGCTGTTACTCATAGCAACCGTGCCGTTTGGCATGACGGCGACTGGCAGTCTCGCGGGGAAAGAGCTTTGGTACGGGGATGTCTCCCTTCAGAGCTCGAGGCTGATACAAGACCCCGTCTCCATCTGCTTTCAGGGTAATGCAACCTGAAAATGGGCTCAGCCGTTGTTTGAGGTGTTCTGCATGACTATGTCCTCCAAAGCCATGCTCCTCCATCTTTCTAAGCCCAAGAACATGGCTATTGGAAAACATTCATGGCTACTGTGGATGATGCTGGTACAAAATAGTTTGCATGTGCAGCCAAAAATGTCTGGCAAAGTGTTGTCCAGTTTTGTATCCTCTCAGACCATTTTTTTTGCATGTTGGGGGATGTTGGCGCATCTTTTCCTTACAATAATCTCACAGACAATCTCCTGATATTTGATGAGTCTAAAAGTTTTCCACCGTCTCTGTTTCTCCAGCTGTAGCCTGTGTAAAGATGAGGTGATTATTGTGGAAAGTGATGGGAAAGCTAGTTTGCCTACTAGTTGCAGTGACAAAATAATTTGGCCACATGGGTAAACATCCTCTTTCTACCAAGCATTTTTCTCCAGGCACATGTTAACTATGATCCTGTAGGTCCTTACTGCTTCAGCCAGGGAGCTATAAAAAAGGACAGTCATTTACTGGGCATTTCTTTTGGTCTGTTCTCTTGTTTTATAAAGTCCCTTAGTCCATGAGAAGCACAGAGATTATTAATATACCTGTAATGCTCCATTCCACAGAGTTTAAGGCCCTTGGCAGTTTGCTAACTGTGTTTCTCATGCGTGTTTAACTCCATCATTGCTCAACCAGGATTTTTCCTTCATTGGGAATAATTAAGTGCTGAGTGAGGGTCAACCAGAGGACTGCAGTTTATTACAGGGGGAAAGAGGAAGTCACAAACCTGGTCTGCAGAAAGGGATCCAGTTTGGACGGGCGTACGTTTCCCTCTTCAGCATATGTGCTTGAATGTCTTTGTGGTGGGCATCATCCGTGAATGGGAAAGTCATGCGTGGCAGCCCGCACCTCCCTCCACACACACGGAGCATTGCTGTGGCAACTGCAGTAATTGCTTCTGCAGAACAGTTAATAACAGGGCAGAGCTGCTTTTGGAGCAGGGCATTCCCTTTTCTGGATGAAGAATAAAAATTGAAAGGAGAGGAGAGGAGAGGAGAGGAGAGGAGAGGAGAGTC
>VFFE01007688.1:1461815-1516253 GCA_008921705.1 Burhinus oedicnemus | reverse complement strand
TCCCTTTCCCTTTCCCTTTCCCTTTCCCTTTCCCCTTCCCCTTCCCCTTCCCCTTCCCCTTCCTCTTCCTCTTCCTCTTCCTCTTCCTCTTCCTTTCTTTTTTACATTATGGCACATCTTCAAAAATCTTTGGAAATCGTATTGAGAAAAAATTTGTATCTTCAATCTTTTTCATAGCAGCCTGGTCATTTACTGTTCATGCTTTGCAGAGACTTAATCTCATTGTCTCCTGACAACTTCCATTTCACTTGTGTGGTACCGAGCTCCGGTGAGGCTCACACTTCAGCTTAAGACACATTTCGGAAAAGCTCTTTGAATTGGAGGCAGATGCCTGGCTTTGCTGCAATTTGAAAAGTATTTGCATATGAAATAAAAAAGGCTTATTTCAGGGAGAAGTGCCAAAGGGCTTCAACCAGTTAGGGCCAAGTCCTGAAAACGGGGAGCATGTGTGCTGGAGGGGAGGAAGAAGGCAAAAGGTGTGTTGGGTAGGGGGAATAGAGAGACAATGAACAAGCAAGGGTGAAAAAGAGACAGAGACAGGAGTGAGAGAGAAAGCAGTGTGCTGCAATGTCTCTCTTACCTTCAATCTCTTGCAAGAGAAATGCAAATTTTTTCTCTTTTATGGGAGGGAAGAGAGACAAATTATAAGGTTGTCCTAGTAGCCGTCACCTCTGGAATGCCTAGGGTGTTTCTGGAGAGTCTCAAGGCTCTAGTGCTCTGCTGGCATGCAATAAAGTAGCCAGTAACCTCTTCAAAAATCCATCCTTTCGCACTGGGGGGGACCCAGGCACATTGCAGCCAGGGTGCAACCCACACTCCCCTGCCCGTGTGCAGTGGAGAAAGGCCAAGGCTATTCTTGGTGGTGGTCTGCCTCTGCAACCTCTTGGGTTCAGGTAGCCCACAGCCACACAGCCCTGAGCTAGCTGAGCTTTCCTCCAGCCCTGGACATTCAGTTTTTACCATTTCTCTTGCACTGCCTGCAAACTTAGGGCTTCCCATTTATTATCTTTTTAAACAGGATCTTACAAATCAAAGTCAATTGCAATAAATTGAAAAGGAACTGAAATGAAAATAACCCTGGATGTGACATTCCTTGGAAGCTGCCTGAGTCTCTTTGCCCCCACGAAGCCACCAGCCGTAATTTGCTCTTTGGAGGGAGGCTCTGATCTCCTGTGGTCTAATGACTGTGTGCAGGGCCGTGTGGGTAATTGCTGCTTTTGTCTTCTCCACATTTCATATTCTTTCCCAAAGTAAACTAGGTTTCTAGAGCAGACAGGAGCAGCTGCCAAACAGAAGAGGGGGAGGAAAAAAGAAAAAAGGGAAGTGCAAGTGCTAGAGTCAAAGCCCCACTGGGCTAAACATAGGAATTAATTACAAAATTCACACATGTATGTGTGTACATGTATCAGGCCTAGGACAGAGGAGAAGGGGATTGCAGAGTGAGATCCATCATCTGGAATTTTGTCTGACAGAGTAGGCTTTAAGTCATGCACACCAAAGCCAAGGAAAAAATGACATCTTGTTGCCATTGGCCATGGCCTCGTCCCCTCTGGTCTTTTCCAGGCTTTCTCCAATGCCCCCAGTTTTGAAGGTAGTTCCCAGGCTGGGTTGTCCCCCTCAATTCTCCACCCTTTACCTGCCTTTGCTCACCGTGTACCTCCCTCCTGCTTACAGCTCCCTGGTCTTCCAGCTCCAGGCTGCCACGGAGCTGTGCAGATGCCTAACACTTCTTCCCTGCCTTGAGTGTCCCAGCTTCTGTTGAACACACGAAGGCTGAATAGATAAATACCCATTATATGTTCTAGCCAGATCCTTTGTAGTGATTCTACAGCCTCAGTGAAATCAATACAATTTTCTGCAGCTTTCCAAGCTGAGTGCCAGTCAAATAAAGGAATGTTCTTCCTTCTGATTCCTCCAAAGTCAGACTGAAGTCAGAACTGTCTCTCCTTCCCATGGGAATCTATTAACTCCTAATGTTATGAGCAATGTTCAGTTAATAATGTTCCTACTTTCTCAATATGCTATATATGCACGGAGGAGAGAATGCCAGCACAAAGCCTTTGGTCATGCAACAGAAATATATTGGATGTTCTCTTTTCTGAAAGTGCTCTGTGCTCTGTTGTGTGCGTGAGAGCGGGAGTGCACGAGGGTGCTCAAAGGGGGATGGGGAAAGAAGCCATAAACGTTATCAGAGAGATTGTAATTGAAATTAAATTGCATTTTATGTACCATGATTAGCAATTCCAGAGTGAATATGAGACAGGCAGAGTGATAGTGCTCATGTGAAATGCCTTGTTCAATCACTTCTCCAGATTATTAAAGCCATTTGGAAACATCATTCCTTGCCATTGGCACAGACTCGCCTGACCCAGGAAATGTGTGCTCTGAAGACATCATTCATGGGCCAAAAAGCTCAGCGGATGGGAAGTGCTTTGCTCTTTTCTATGAAGTAAGCCCGTCTCTTGCTGTGGGTGTGGAGCTTTGCCTGAATTGAAAGCCTCGGTCTGTCTGCTGGTGGGTCAAGAACTACCAAAAAGGTCACAAAAGGGAATCCTTGGGAAGGATTTTGAAATAGATTTTGAACGACTGGGCTAGCAAGAATTTTAGCCATAGGTAAAGATATAGCTGAAGCCATGAGTGTAGAAGTTTCTTTCCCCATGGATGGATCTGCTGCAGTGGGCTGAAAAGCCCTCTGTGATGGCTCTGCCCAGGAGAGGGGGGCATTCCCTGAGCAGGCTGCACGGCACTAATGGTACCATCACATACCAGCAGGTGCGGTTGGACTCCAGACCTCCAAAACAGGCTTGCTGGGGGCTTCAGCCAGCCCTGACAGTCCTCAGTGTCCCACTGTGTCCAGCTGCCACCTTCTAAATGCTTGAAATGCAATGGGAGATACAGAAGAGACCGACCTGGGAGGCTGTTGGGGCAGTTTTGCAGAGGGTCCCCTGTTCCACTGCGCAGTTAGATCCTGCAGGTCCCCTGAGCTGTCTCTGATGACCCATTTGGTCATGATGGCAGAGTTATTTTCCATGGCAGTGCCCAATCAAGCTGCTCCTGCCTCCTCCTCACCCTGTTCCTCACTCCCAGTCCCATATGAGGCTCTCGGTTGTGCTGGAGGTGCAATTTCTGGGTCTGCTGAGGCAAGTGGATGGGGGAACCAACTGAAGCTTTGAGCCGCCCCCTTCTCTCGTGTTCTTTCATGTACTTCTGCCAGCACGAGTGCAGGAGAGGTATCCCTAAGGGCTCTGCCTTATTGATTTCCAGGACCAGTGGCAGGTTTCACTGAAGGAAGTTGCCTGAATGCAGAGCAACAGCAGCTCTTTATTGGTTTATTATACAAACGAAGTTCCTCGGAGGCCAAAGGGTTTTCACCGCACTGAACTTGCAGCAATGCAACACTAAAACAATCATTCTGAATCCTGAGAGAATGAACTCTTAAATAATTCAGTCAGGGAGAAAAATGATTCCAGGATGTTTATGAGATGGATGAAGGGATTTTAATTAGTCGTCAAGATTTCATTTAAACGGCATGGCACTCCGGAAGAGGGTATATTAGCTCCTTTGTGAAGTTTTATGCTGTTTCTAGCATGTATCTGATGAACGTGCTTTCGCTGCAGGAGCGGCATGCATCTTTTTTTAACCATGTTAAGAGTCCTCAGGACTAGCAGAGGCTGTCGGGCGGTGGCCGGTGCGCAGCAGGCAGCGCTGGGGAAGCGATGCGTGGAGGGAAGCAATGTTTTTCCTCCAAACGGGCAGGAGGCTGCTGCTGTCTGGCAGCTGTCCTAGGCAGAGGCTGCAGGAATTTCTCCCTTGCCATAGGTACCGCTTCCAACGAGGTGGAGAGAAATACCCTCGGGAACTGTGAGGAACACAGCTGCAGTAGCTGCAATGAGCTAAATCAGTGTTTAAGTCAGCCCTGCCCAAGGAGGGCTTCAATTTCCAGGTATTTCAAACCTGGCCCACTTTTACTTTTCATTAACGGATGAAAAAGGTAAAGTTGTGCCTGAGTCATATCATCCACCAGTGCCGGGGATGGTGTATTCCTTTGCTGCCTTCGGACCCGCAGACACCCCCGTTCCTGCGCTGTGAGTCATCCCCCCCAATGCCATTTACTCAGCACATTCTCCCACTCAGGCTGAGTCACTCGCAGCCGCCCGGCTGCGGCGTATTCCCCACCAGGATGGCACTCGCTCGGCAGGAGTTAACCTGGCGTGTGTGTTATTTGAGTATAAATCTGGGAATAACCCCATGTTGCTGAGAGGAGGGAGCTAAAGGCAGGAGTTGGGCTCCTTCTGCTCTCTGCAGAGTTTTTGGAGTAGGTGCGCACATCTACGGCCACTTCCCCGCACCTGGGCCACTGCAGCGCAGGTTAATGGCCTAATATGACACTCCCGCTTGCCCGGAGGAGAAAAACCTCAACCTTTTGGTGTTTACATTTTTTCTCCATTTTCTGCAGAAAGCCTAAACTCGGATAAAGAGCATGTATTGAGGACTCTGCCTGTCTGCCGGACAAACTCCAGCTCCGGGCTGCTCCAGCCACAAGCTCATTCTCATGGCGGAGCCCACGATTTCCAGCCCCGCTGCCGCTGCAGAGCCTGTCACACGCAGCTGGCATTGCGAAGTCACTGGTCTTGTTTTCACACCGCTAAACTCTTGAGCCAGACCATTTCTGCTGGACACAGCCTGTTTGGTAGAAAGGCATCCGGCTTTGCTCTGGAAGCAACAGAGGGATGGCTAGTGCCTTTTTGCATGGATTAGTCATGCTCATGAAAAAAAACTAGCGCCTCATTTCCGATGCAAAGCTGCCCTGGTTCAGATCCTTGCCACTGATTCCTTCTCCTCTACATTCAAGAGCACTTGAGTACCTTGTATTTTCACCGCAGGGAGACACTTATTCACTGTGATCAAATCACCTCTCAATCAGGCTTCTTTTTTTTTTTTTCCTTTTGATCAGCTAACCAGGTTGAGCTCTTTAAATCTCCCACGGCATGGCATTTTCTCTAGGTCTCCAATTACGCCTGGTCCCTGCCCTCAGTCCCTTCTGATTTTTCACCTTCTCTTAAATTCCACAAATGCTGGCAACACCTGAGCTGCCCACGTAGGCAGAGCCAGGGAAGGGCATTTCTGGCTCTACTGCAGGTCCCTATTGCCTCCAGCCCTTTCAGCACGGCTGGTGCTTGGTGCTGGTTCATCTTCAGAGCTGTCAAATTCCAGGATACAGACCCCCATAGGTAGGCCTGGCTCATCCTTTGACACAGAGCTTTGTTTCTGGGGAGAGATGAAGGCAAGGAAGAGGTATCAACAGATGGATTAGAACAGGCTTATTGTATGGGAGACTTGTAAGCACTGGCTCGCCTTCTCTTCTTTGCTATTCACCAATTTATCAAGCTTTGCACATGACTTTATTGCGTGTGAGTTTCTATCTGCTTCAGCGGCGGTGATAAAACAGGAAGGAAGAATCTGGTTGTGGTTCTGCAACACTCCGCCAGAAACATCCCACCCAAAGGTGATTTCCTACTGGCAGTGCTTTATTCATCTCCTTCGTTAGCACTGGTAAGCCAGGCTTTGTCAGGAAAGGTAATATCTTTTCTCAGTCCAGTTGGGCAGACAAAGTAATTTTCGGGCTCAGTGCTCCTCTTTTAACCAGTACTAAGCCAAAGGCCTTGCAGAAATGAAAATCTACTGTATCAGAGCAGGTACTTCTATCAACCATAACTGTGAGACTGAAAATCCACTTGACCAGAGACAGCCTCAATCAATGGCAAGACATCCCCAGCCTTTATTTCCCAATTAACTGAATTCCACCATCAACTTTCCCAACTTTCTCTTTATTTCACCCTTGACTGACACCTGTTTAGCGAATGTGTTGTGGTCTGGGACATCCCGCTTGTCTTCTCTGCCCAATGCTCCACTGACTTCTGCAAGTTCCCCCGTAAGAAGAATTTCTCACTCATTAGTATTTAACATCAGCGTGCTGGAGAACTCCTTGACCAGCTTTTTTAAGACTCATGAATAAAAATTATCATGGATTATCAATTCAAAATTAGATAAATATAGTTTTGTTCCTATCAGGTGTTGCTTAACAATGTCCTTAGTAACTGATGGAATGAAAAGCATTTTATTTCACTCATGTCATACAAGCATATTTTTCGGCTCCTTCACAAATACAAAAAATAAATATTATTGGAGCTCTTGTCAAGACTGCCAGTATCTGTTCCTCGGAGATGTACAGAGGAATGAAACCTCATCAAAGGACGAGTCTGGAAATAACCCAGTTAATGTTCTTAGGGGAAAAAAATGACCAGTGTTTTTGTGAGAGAGGAAGCTGTTTCTTAAAAGACTTTAAAAGAAAAACCAAAGGCAACCTCTGACTCTTGTTCTGGAAATAATACAATTACACAGAGCACATTAAAGCCCCAAGTGATCATTTATAGCGCATGATGTGAGAAACCGAAGCCTCCAGGAAAAGCTAAATGAAAAGGAAGAAGGAAAGAGAAGTGATGGAGCAACTATCCCACTATTCACTCATTTCTGTTGGGCGACATCGCACTTCTCAGACACCTACAGCTGCCCTCCCTGCCCAGCAAGCAGCTGGAGTGGTGGAAGGGGTGAGCGTTCCTCATACCCAAGGCTACCAAAATAAGTCCCGTGCCCTGGGTAGTGAGGCTTGCTTCATCCCTGGAACACCTTCAGCAGAAAAGTGGTTTGAAATATGAATTTGAGATTCTGCAGACACCTCAGAGGTTTCCTCCCTGCCTCCGTTGCTGACTGGAGTCAGATTTAAGGGCTAAGGGTGTGAGTACAGCTACGCTTCTGGTGCTCCTGGACATCTCAGTGTCTCTTGGTGGAAGTGCTTTGCTGAGGGTCGGCAGAGCTGTGTGAATGGGAACTTGGACTCCTGTGCTGTAGTGGATATGCAGCTGATTGACTTATTCTCTTGACTTGCTATTGACAGGGTCTTCATGGCCAACAAAACCGAAACTTGCAGGAGAAAATACAAATACATGCTTCCTACCTTGCCCTTCTACTGCCTTTCTCTCCCCTCCACCCCCTTGCTGACATCCCATCCCCATGTCCTCCCCAGCGAGGGCTCACCCTCCCCGTCCTCCCCATCTCTCCATCCTGACCAACGCTTCTGTAGCAAGCGCTTGCCTAGAAGCCCAGTTCAAACAAGGAGGGATGAAGGATTTGCGAAGCGGGATGGGAGCCGGGGGGAGCTGTGGTCCTTGTACAGCCCATGGGTTCAGGCACATTGAGGGAGGGTGGGGGCTGAGCGCTACCCAGGCTGTAAGGAAGGGAGCGGGGTAGATACTCTGCCCCTTCTTAATAACAAATACACATACAGACATAGGAATAAAACAGCTCCAAAACAAAAGGGAATTTTGCTCAAAAAAGTGCATTGTGAAATTTAGGGGCAGGATGGCTCAGGTGTCCCAGTCCAGCTCTACAAGTTTAGACTGGTTTCCAGGTTTGAGGATAAAATGACTTTCCTCTTCCTGTCCACTACCTGCAAATGTAGTTCCGGGAAGCAAAGTGCCCTTCAGAAACCCCGGGCGATGGGCGCAAGCATGCCTTAGCCCTGCTAGCCTGGGGCTGGGAGCCCCGCGCCTCAAGTCTCTCTCTGCCATCGCTGTCTTCCTTGTCAGACTGCAGCACTGAGAACAGACAATAAAATGAAATCTGTGCTGCTTCCGTTCGTGAATCTCAATGGTCCCATCAAAAACCAATCAGGGATGGTGCTGGAAATCCAGTATGCTTTGAAGCAGAGGGGGTTATAATTTGTGCTTGCAGTTTAGTTTGAAATCTTTACTTTTCCCGGCTTAGAAAATCAAGAAGCAACTTGAAAAGACACCAAGAGTCGATTATAATTTCTAAAATATTGTGACTTGAATCAGTCACCTCAATTTGATGGAGAAGGTGGAGAGGGGAAGGATGAATCCTGATTTCTCAGTTTGGTGGGGGAAGGGCCCTCCTGTGTTTAAGAAAACCAAAATGAGACAAGAAGGAGGTTGCATCTTTGCGAGATGCCAAGCTCAGCCAATCTCCGGGTGAACTGCATACATATATAATCCTCATTCCATATTCCACAAACAACTTCCACTCCGCTTCCAGACAGCCACCCACCAGCCATTGAGCACGACGATGTTCCTCGCATGACAACCATGAAGTTCGGCAGCTCAGAAGCCATGGAGCGCAAACCAAAAAGTCAACCGTCCCATCTGCCATCGCCTTCCTCCCACAGCTTCAGCTGAGGCACAGCGAGGCCAGGGATCACTGGAAATTGCAGACACACATCTGGAGCCAGGGCAACAGGGTGTTTTCCCATGCCACACTTTGCGATTGGGAGTATTGTAGAATTAGAGTATCTGGCAGACAATGGAAGTATTTCAGCAAAACCTCCAACTGTTTTGGATCAGGAATGCTTCCTTGGTGCCACACGGCTTCAACAGAGCTTGCCTAAAATAGACGCATTGAGTTCAGTTGCCCAAAGATGGGTGGCTATTGCTGTCTGATGTGCTGCAAGCCATCTGTGAGGTCCCTGGAGCTGGAAAATACAGTATAGGACCAGCGGAAATACTACCCCTTCTGTGTCCCCTTTAGTGACGTGGGTTAGTGGTGGTTTCGGCAGTGTTAGGTTGATGGTGGGACTCGATGATCTACAAGTCCCTTCCAACCTAGGTAATTCTATGATTCTAAAGAGACAGCCAAAGGCTGAGGAGTATCTTGTTGCATATAACATGGAGCGAGACACCTCCATCTTGGCAACCACGACAAGCCCGCGTGGCTGGTGAGCTGCCTCACTCCTCTTGCTCCATTCACTGCCTTCCTGCAGCTGAAGCTCAGACACCAACCCCACGTGCTGACACGCAGGCAGGTACCTCGCGCCAGCGTTGAACCTGCGATGGAGGCACCCTCTGAGGTACGCTGCCAGAGAAAAGAAATCACCAGGAGTTTATAGGAGAAACAAATGGACAAAATCCCTCAGCTTGTGTTTGGCAGCCAAGACGAGGAGGATGACTCAGCCCTCCTGGCTTTCAAGTGCCTGAATTTGTGACATGAGCAAATGCAGCAAAACACGACGGGATGCAGGTCCTGTTCCCTGAGTGCACTTCTCATATTTATTCCAGTACGTGGAGGCAACTCTGAATGCTGCAGAGCTGCTGAAAGCTGTACTGCTGAATGTGCCATGAAAGGGAGGGAGGGGGGGTTTTGCAGTGGAATAAATAGTGCTTCAACAGCAGTTTCTCATCAGGGCTGTCAGAGGTCTTTGCCAGCCTAATTGGGATGGGGGGGTTACTTTCCTCTACTGATGCATTGTTTGAGCTGTGGTGGTGGCTGCTGTCTGGCAGCTGGGGGAGGTGCCAGAAATCACGCAAATTAGCAAGGTGCAAATGAGAAAAGTGTTGTTCTGGTAGAACTGCACCTGAAATTGAGGTCTGGAGCAAAGGGCTGAGGTACTCTCTGCTTGGAGAACTGATAGCGCTCTTCACCTGATGAGCTCCAAGCATTTGACAATGCTGTTCCCCACTGCAGGAAAACCTGTTGCCTCATCTTCTCCCTCAAATCAGTCATCTGCAGGTGAAAGAAGCTGAAAAGACATCCTGCTTAGTAAAGACATCTTCTCATCAAACATACTTGTCCTCCTAAACCAAAGCCCCCTCTGCACAATGCAAGGCTGCAGTCCCAATACAGGAATGCTTCTCTCTGCCTACCTCATCTACCTCACCGTGGGAGAGATCCTGTTGTGGCCATGATGCGAGGTCAAAGCAGATAGAGAAAGCTGATAAAAGAGACCATAGTCCAAATTAGGAAGACAAAGGGTGGGAAGAGGTAACTGCTTTCCCACCTCTCATAAGGAGGAGGAGCTCGGCAAACAGGAGGACTTGTTCAATGCATTGAGCAAGTCATTACCTCATTGTACCTCTAATTTGTGAAAGGAACCCACTGAGCTGTGACCTTTCCAGCCCCTGCTTGATGCTCCAGAGATTTCCCTCTTTTTGGGACATCAGCAACAACAAAAAGAAACTTCTGCTTTCCGGTGCCCATGATTGTCCCTGCAAAATGAGTGTGGCTGCAAAGGGAAACAAAGGAGTGTTGAGGGGACCTGGCAAGAAGAAGGAAGCAAAGCTTATCAGACACGGCTGTGAGAAGCGATCAGGAATTGGGGTCATGCTGGCCAGAAGCAAAGGGAGGAAACCATAAACATTTCAAGCACAGATAGACTTGCCTGTACCGCGTAGCCAAGTTAGAAGCATGTGGTGGTACTCAGGACTTGCACCTTATCAAGCAGTTCAAAGACCATCTGCCACAAGGCTGAGCTCCTGCCTACAGATCTTACCTGAACAGGGCAGGGACTCAGCAGGTATGGATTGTGGGGAGGAAAAAGCTTCTTCTGGTTTCTGGGAATTTCCTTGTCCCTAATGCTCTGCAGCCCAGGAGCCTCAAACACCAAGTGAACCGTGGTGTGAGACAACAGTTCATCCAGGGGTGAACAAGCATGGGCCCTTCTCCAAAGCTCTCTGGGGAAAAGCTCAGTGGGTTGCCCTCTGGGTTGTCTCTCTGCTCCTAGTCTGTCCCTGAGGTCTTCAAAGGTGTCTTCATCCCTCCCCAGCAACTTCATGGATTTTCTTCCAGTTCTTGTGACTGAAACAAATACCCTGGCTCCTTTTGGCAAAGCTGTGCAATGGTCTGAGAAATGCTGGGCAAGTCGTTATCTCGTTACACCTCTAATTTGTGAAAGGAACCCAATGCATTGGGTAAGTCATTATCTGATATCTCAGGATTAGCTGTGCAACTGGAATAACAAGGGCGCTGAGAATGAGTAATAAGCAATTAGATACTAGATTAGCAAACAACATGACTGTAGACTGTCAAAGGAATAACAGGTCTCTGAAAGACCCTCTGCTGTTGTGTAGAGAAGGATGTGTACACTGGGAAATGTCCAAACGTAGCTTTTAAGGAAGATTAGCCTGAATTCAATGCAAGCCTTATTGCTTGTGCATTTGATATATAGATTATTGAGCAGACACATGACAGAAGATAACCAGCTTGATACTAGGTCTGAGGGACAGGCTTAATGTACACAAAGGGAAGATGCAGGTTACATTTGTGTTCTTGGGTAGCTTACACTGCCCTGCTGTTATCAGCTGATGGCAGAGGAAGGTTACTCTCGCTATTTGCTACCTGACAGAGAAACCCAACTAATGGATCTGCTGCTGGTTCTGGTTGTACATCTGGCATGCGTGGAGTGAGCTGGGCAGCAGTGGGTTAGGTACAGAGTGATCCATGGTCCTCCAGTGTGAGATCAACTCATGTTATGCCTTTCCAAGGGCCATATGAACACAAGAGAGATCTCCCTTCCACGTCAGCTCCTAGGGGTCTCCAGTTTCACACTATGCCTGTGGACTTAAATACGACAAAATCTCAATTTGGCCACTGAATTTTGCTGAGTTTTCCACTGTAAGGGGAGAATTATTGGGTTTTCAGAGCAGCAACCTTCAGATTGGACCAGATCTGCACAGGATCTTGGTTTGGAGAAGACTCTCAGGCTGGACATTTAGTTCAGGATGGACCAGCACTTACATGTTTGGCATTCAATATCCCTGGCTGGGAATCTCAATAAACTGTGACAAAACCCAATCCCAGTTACCTTTTTCCCTTGATTCTAATGCTGGTATTTTCCACTAATGTCCCCCAAATTAAAAAAAAAAGAATAATTTTTATGCTTGTGGTGACTTTCAGCACCAATCTAAACCTGGGCAAAAGATCAGAGGATGCACGTCAGCTCTTGTTTATTGAGATCTGAGCAAGAGCCCTTTGTGTCTTGGAGTGGGCAGAAGAAATAAGGCAAGGGCAATAAATATTTGTTCTTTGCCTGCAAAGGAATTTCCCTGTAAGCCTCACCAGTCTCCAAAAATATCTTGACATGTTATTTTCTGCTTTCTCCTATTGATTTTTGAAGCTGTCACTGTGACAGACAGTGGAAAGTGCTCTGCAAACACCCCTCTCAACTGGGAAAGCTTTCAGCTTTTTTGTTTAATTTTTGTTTTCGTACCTTCACTGTCTTTTCGGTACCAGTTCTTCAGTTCAGGAGGGGGAACGTTTGTTTCAAGCCTGACTAAGTCACTGGCTATCTGACTTCCTCATTATTGTGTGTTTCATAATTCCTCCCTCATATTACTCTGGAAGCAGTTTTCGATCTGAGGATTAGGTGCTGAAAGCTAATAACGGGCTGGTTAAAAATTAATTGTTCTCCTTTGTAAGGAAAATAAATAAGTGAATAGAGATTAGCAGCTGTGCTACTAAAGCACGCATAATACTAGTGTCTGTCTGAAAGCCTGCCTGGCGAGATAGATGTTTTTGTGAGCTGTTCGAGTGGTCTGTGGACATAATTTGTCAGATGGGTTTGCTGCATACCTCTGTCTTCACACAAGCAGCAGAGTGTGTTTCCTGTACATTAGTTAGCCATCTGAAATTGGTTGAACGTATTTATGAACCTGTTTCAGATGCCTGAATTTCAGTTCAGGCATCACTGGCAGACTCATTCTTGTTTTTATCTTTTGGCACTGAAAAGCTGTTTGATGCCTCTAAGTCCAGATGACAGATATTATGAAGAGTTTCAGAGATGGTTCAGATCTGGGATGTTTCACTTCATCCCCAGGAGGTATCTTGTCCAGAATAGCAGACTTTGGATACGAGACGTGAGGAGCAGGGCAAAGAGGAGGGATGAGGCCGGGTGGTGGGGCTTGGCAGTGTGGCACGGTGCAGATTTCTTGTCCATGGACCACTCCTTGTGTAGGTGACTGTACCTGCTGGATGGATCTGGATAAATTCATGTGAATAGAATGAATGAATAACAGAGATGTCTTGGATGCCCTGGTTAACAGCTTGTGTATGGACTGCATCCAATGTCTGCTGCAAAATCAGCTGGTTTTCATTCTGGGAATAGTCAGAGTCTCAGTTTATCAAATTAGCAGCTTTTCTCCTTTTATTAAGACATAGCGATCAACCGTTTACCCCTTCTTAATCAGCCCAGGTCAGAAACACAGTAGGTCCATTTAACCCATCCTTATGGTTACATGTGATCAGGCACTACGGCTCAGCTGATGGCTGGTGACATCCTCATTCAGCCTAATTCAGCCTTGGCTAATGACTATTCCCCCTCCCTAGCCTGAGCCCTTCTCATCCTAGAGAAGGAACCAAAAAGCAGAGAGCGATGGCATGAGGAGAGGAGATAGAGTCTGCAATTTTCTTTTCTACTCCCCTAAAATATTGCGGTGATGGCTGCTGTGCTGTGGGGACTGAAGGTGTGTCAAGGTGGATGCGGCAGGACCTGGGCAGCATCCGTTAGTGAGGTCTTTCCAGGCTATAAGGTGCCCATGGGCATTCCTGTGGGATCCAAACCTCAAACCAAGGATTTATTCTAGCATCTCTCTCGCCTCTTTCCTGCGCAGCCAAGCTGAATATGACTTATTTCTACAAGCACGATAAAGGGAAATTCTGAAGGACAGAAAAAAAAAAAAAAATTTTTGGAAATGTCAAAATATTTCAACAGGTTTTGATTGATGTGAAAGATCTCAGCATTGTCAAAATGGAAACGTCTCTTTTGTGTTTGTTGCAGACCATGAAGTGCTATTTCACCTCTGCTCAAGTGAGTAAGAAGTACAAGATGGTAGTTACAGAAAAGGTACGAAAAATGAGAAATGGCTTATTCCATGGCATTTGGAAATCCCATAGAGTATGTGGGGAAATGCAATGAGAGGTTAAAAGTGTTGTGTAATTGTAGGAGCCCCTTTGGCTCCTGCATCTTTTTGCAGGTTGGTCAAAGCGGCCTCCAAATCAGCAGATATCCAACTTGCTTTACTTCCCAGAATTGTGCAAGACAGGCCAGTTTCAGGATTTGTGCTTCTGGCTTTTCTGAAGCTCACCGAGTGTTTGCAGAGCAGAGCAAAGGGCTCGCCCAGGAACGGAGGGCAGGATCATCTGCTGAGATTTTCTGGGTGGGTTTCTTGCAGCAGGCGCTGTCATGGAGCTCAGAAGCGGCGGCAGCAAGACTGTGAGGAGAGCCCTCCCTGCTGCCATGCCTGTCTCTGAGAGCAGCTTTGCAATGTAATTACCGACAAATTGCAGGGCACTGTCTTGGGCAGCGTGGATGTGACGCCCTGGTTCCAGCTCACATGCTCAGTCCTGGTCTCAGCCCAAGAGAGAGCCTGGGAGGGTTAGGGAAGGGAACCAGGAAAAATGTTGCTGCCAGCAGAAGATGCCTATTGCTTGCAAATAAAACCAGGCAGATGGCCTGCTGAATTTCAGTCCTTAATTAAAAGTGCTTTATTCTCTAAGCTAATTATAGAATAATTCCTGTTGTGGGAGGGGCTCCTTTGGCATGGAGAGGGTGGTAATGAACATCTCAGTCTGCCTCCTTGTCAGCAGGCTCAGCCCTTCGTTCTGCTGCCTTAGGGATAAAGACACCCCTGGCTGTTAGCTCCAAAGTGGACCCTGTGAAGGGAAATAAAAGAAAGGATCAAGAGGTCTCAGACAGCCCTGGCACGACAAAATAGGATCTCACTGCCATGTCTGTCACAGCATGGATAACCTATGGAGCTCCCACCTGAAGCTAGACCCCAAACTGGGTTGTGACTATTAGTGAAAGCTCTGCTCAAGCAGATACATTTCTTCGAGGTGACAAAAAAGAGTTTTTAGATAATGTTTGACATGATTAGAAGAGGTTTTAGCTAGCGGTGTGATTCTTTTCCTCAGGATTTGTAGCTTAAACTAACTTCAGCCTTCCCACGTCGCATGAACCTGGAAGCACATCCTCACTGCGTGTCCCTCTGCTCCTTCCGCGAGACCCTGTGTGTATGCTGCATTGTGGAGAAAAGCTCAAAACACAGATGGTAAGTTACCTGAAAAAGGACCATTTGTGCAAGATGTGAAACTTTAACAGCTTGCGCAACACCAAGCCCGTGTAGACACGAGGATTCTGGGGTGGCCTTGCTGTCCCAGCAGCTCTCACCCCAATGAAATCGCCTCTGCCAGTGCAAAGTGTCTCCTCTCTCCCAAAGTCATCATCCATCACTCTGATGGCTCCGCTAAGTGGCAAAAGATACGGCATGCCCTCCTTCCTCATCTGGCTCCCGTGACCCTTCCTAAATTGAAAGGCAGTGATGTCCGCCCTGTCCCCCTCCCACCCTTTGCTGAACGCTAATTCTCCCGGACAGCCTTTGTGATTTCCCCAGCTCCTCAGGTTTACTGTCCCATCTCCAGCCTCGCCTTGCAATTAGAGAAGGAATAAAAACTGATGGCTACAACGCTGCGCTCGACCCCTTGTGAGAGCCTTGGGCTGGCCTTGCCTTATCAGGGCAGAAGTCGGTCTTACCGGCGCGCGTCGGCAGGGCTGTGTCTTTCAGACAGGGCTCAGGGAATGGAAATGCTGCTGATCTCTATCTGCCTGGCATTTCTCGCTCTCTTTCTCCATCAAAATCAATGCCAGGGATCTTTTTCAGCCCCTCTCCGGGTTAAGGGAGGTGTGTGGAGGGGCGAAAGGATGGAAAAATACTCAGCAGATGAGAAACTTTTCATGCCATTTTCCCTGCCTGCAGCTTCTATATATAGGTTTAATTAGAACATGAAAGGCACCTCAGGATTATGCTGTGCGATTTGTTTCCTCAGCCCTGTAACTAATGCCCTGTGGTTTCAATAACGCTGCCTTGACTTCGTTAGCCTCCCAGCAAATATCTACCTATGGAAGTTGCAGAATTGCTATCCTGGGTCAGCGCACCACGTGAGCTCGGGGAAGTCGGAGGCTCTGCTTTAAATGCTCTCTAATTATCTCTAGCCGAGGTTACGGAGGAAGCGGTTTGGCACCTGTGAATTGGATTCTTGGGAGAGAGCCCCTTCAAATTAGTTTCTTCACCCGATACTGGAAAGTTTTGTCTCCTGCTCCCCACAGCCCTTTGCGGTGGAGGTAGATTAACTCTTTCTCGTCTACCTGGAAAAAGACTGAGCCATTTCTGATGGGGATGTCGAATTAGCCAGCTTCATTCTGCCTGCCAGGCTACCTTTGTTCGTCCCTTTGTATTTGAATTACCCTGGAAAAGGGCTGTGGCCATGCAGCTCATAGCTGCAATTTGGAGGAAAGCTATTCGTGCCTGTCCAGGCAGGTGTCCTGGTTTGAGCAACACAGGACAAATTTCTCTTCTGATACTTGGGAAAACTGCACTTTTAGAAGACTCTAGTGTCCAAATTGGTGAAAATATTTCCTTTACAGCCAGCTCTGGCGTGTGGGTTTCAAGGTCTCAGTGTTTTGGATCTGACCAGGTGCGGGGACGAGGCACTTGACCCCAGCTGGCCAACAGGGTTATTTCAGACCATGAATGGCACATTCCACAGAAATTAGAAAGTTTGCTGAGGAGTTGGGGCTCTCCCTTGATGGCAGCGATCCTGAGAACTTCTTGCCCCGGTGCCGGAGCCCTGAGCCCTTCCCTTCCTCCCGAAGCTGGAGCGCTCGCAGTGTCCCACATTTGCTGTCACCTGCTGGGAGTGCACGGCTTCCTACGGATAGAATGGGCTGAGGATAACCCTTGTGTATTTTATATTGGTATTGGGATCAATATTGGCTCTTTAGTGTTATTGTTGTTAATTATCTGGTCTTATTCTATTAAATCTGTTTATATTTGAACCCCTGGGTTTCCTTGTTTTCTTCCCGATTCCCCCTTCCTGGGTGGGGAGGGGTCATCGGGTGAGAGAATAATTGTTTAAACAACAATAAATGGTTGTGGGTTTCTGCCTTGCAGGGTACTTGCTGGGGGTCCTGGAGACCTGAACGTGGATGCTTCTGTGCAGAATGGCCAACTACTAAATCATTTTATAGGGGCTAAGTACCAACGATGCTTTCTGTCCTGCGACTCTCCATCATCAGCCTGAGGCTGAAGAGCACGGTGCCTGTAGGAGGGCCTTGGGCACGGCCAGGGACCGAGCTCCCTGCTGAGACACAGACTGCACAGACCATGCTGGCCACCACGAAATGGGGTGGCGCCTCCGGTTCTGCCTTGGGAATACTTCTTGTTCTCTGCTCCAGCATTGCGGTTGTAGCTGGATATTAGACCTAAATCTAGGACAGGCCTTATGCACCACAACTGTGTGATTATATGGGACGCTTGAGGAAGACAAACACAGTTCTCGATGTCCAAGAAAGCCTACAGAGAACTTAGGTGTTTGAATTTAAAATTGAATTATACTTTTTTCCCCCTCCTTTTTATTTTCAAACTGCAAATGGATCAAAATACAAAACCTTTCTGCAGGACACTTTGATGAGGCACAGGCTGGTGTTGCACATATTATTACTAAGGAACCTTAAGAGTCTCAAGGACTGCTTTCTACCTGAAGCCTTCCTCAATTACTGTCATCAAAACAGAGAGCAGTACAGGAGAAAGGCAGAAGGCGCATCTGGGGCTGCTCCCTCCATCGTGGAGATGCACTTAGAAAAGCTTTTTGTGGAGCAGACGAGCTCACACCTGCATTTCTTTTATTCCCCACCATTTTCTATATACGCAAGTTAGCTGACAAAACTGCTGCTGCAGCTCTTTCTCCTCTCTCCTAGGATTATTTTTTTTTTATTGTCATTATTATTAAGGGCAAAACAAGGTTTATTTTTTGTCAAACAAGACATGTTATTGTCAAGGCAGATTTAAAGGGCTGGATTAGGAAGGGACATTAAAATACATTTTGTATGAAAATGAAATATCATGAGCAGTTTCTTGGCAGACCTAATGTCTTTCAGGGCTGTTCTTTGGGAATAGCAATTCCAGGCAGGGACTCTGGAAAAAGTACAGTGCAGTGGTATAATGAGAGGCTGTATCAGAATGGATATGCATGAGCTGGGCAGATTAATATTTAATGAACAGTGAAGTCTGCTATCCCCTAATCATCGAGTGCCTGGGATTTGCAAAGTGACTAATTTTAAAGTATTTTGTATGGAATTATTCATGCATTAAGAAGTACATGACTCTCTTGCAGTCTAAGGCACTGAAATGGAATTAAACTCAATGAAATTTAGTCATCAAAACGTCGGGCGTCGGGTCCAGCCGAGACAATGGCAATGGGACGAGGGTGTTGGTCTTCTTAAAGACCTTGACGGCGCTGGAGAAGACAGGCTTCAGGCACACAGCCTTCCTGCGGGGCAGGGATGGCCTCATCTCAATGGGTTTCTTGGGAGCCCATAATGGAACGGATCCCTTGTTGGGCTTTTCAAAGCAAGGAGGAGCCAGCAGTGGGTAACAGGGCCAGCAGGAGCTACGGACCAGGAAAATCACTTAGACGGATGAAAACATGGCACAAGGCTCCTGGTACTGGGGCAGGAATAGGGCTGGGTCAAAACCAGTGGCCTCGCTTGAGTGACAGTTCTGACACCACTGTCGTCATCTTTATTTTTGTTTGTATTTTGCCTAGAATGCTTACTTAAAACACACTTGTTGATCCAGAGTTTAATGAGACTTTACTTTGGCTTGAACAAGTGTTTTTTGGACCTCAGCTCAGACAATTCTTCTGGCACGTCTTCTAGTCTTTTCCCCACTGGTTTCTGATAAAAGAAGAATGTTCCAAAGAAAATGTCATTCTCGCTTGGAAAATGATTTTTTAATTGGGGGGTGGGGAGGAAAGAGTTTGTTCCCTGGCATCTTTAAAAGGTTTCCACTCTTCCCTGTTAGAAAACAGTTTGTGGAAGTTAATGCACCTTCTTGAAAGTCATTGTTTGACCCAAGCTTGTGTTCTATGCAAAAAAACGCAAGTCAGAGGAGAATGATTCTTCCTCGCTGCACAATCTATGAATGCAATAAGCTCATTTAATGAGAGAAGATAAAAGAAACCAAATAAAGTGTTTACAGCTATTTGAATGCTACTAATTACGCCAGAGTGTTGCAGGAGAGGGAGAGAAAAAATATGGCAATAAGCGTATGGGAAAGGCAGAGAAGGGAAGGGCAGAACAGGTTGAAGATTCATTTTCTTCTTGTGTGCCTGCACGGTTCCTCATATAAAGGATCTGTGTTATCAGTACAAACAATAATGATGATACCGGCTCATTAGGAAGATACAGTAGGTAAACACTGCTGTCAGGAATGAGAAAGTCACACCTACGATCTTAGCTGTGACCCTTGAAGCAAAATGACTTTTGTTAATAACAAAGGAGGAAAACAAGGCGTGCGTGCACATGTATCTGCAGCCTCTGGATTTGCACGGAAGCAGTTGGAGCATTTTATTTTGGGCTTTTTTTTGGAACAAAATATTGACTCAGAAATCAATTTATCCTTTCTCTGGATAAATTAAAACAAAAGGTGAGCCTGAAAATGAGGAGAAAAAATTTCACATCAGCTTGAGAAAAATGCTTTAATCAACTCAAAGTAAGCAGTTGTGGTTTTTTATTTTTGTTTTTTGCTTCTTTGTTTGTTTTTGGTGGGTTTTTTGTGTGTGGACAGAACAAGGATTTGGCACTGGACCTGCCCAAAGGTTATTTATTCTTTCTTCATCTTTTTTATTTAATCCCTGAAAAGAAAGATCCATTATATTCACAGCAATTATTCTAAGTACAGCTAGAGAAAGCCATGTTAAGTCCTGATTTGAATATTAAACATAATTAAAAGACTTTTCTACATTGTGAATTGTTCTCTTATCTGCCTGCCCATAAATGTCAATGTATTAATGGTCACAATTTGTCTCAGATGTAGGAAACAGCCTTTTCCTCTCATTGCCCTTTTTTAAGCAGTGGGGAAACAAACACAGCAGGTCATGCCCATACAACCATGCAAAAAAGTTCCCGATACAATTTTGCTTCAGCTTCAATCGAAAAGCCAATCCTCTCTTGCCAGCTGATTATTTCTGCTCTTGAATATACTCTTTAAACCAAGAAATGCTATCTAAAGGCAGAAACAGGCAGGGGTATATTTTAAAAGTCTTTAATTTATTAAAATGGAGAAATTAGTAACTCAGAGTGTGATTAATATGAAGCTTTTTTCTTTTTTTCTTTGGTAGCTGGAGAGATGGGGAAGCAGAAACTTGACGCTTTCTAATGACATGAAGACAAGGCTAAAAAGAGTGTTTGTTCACTGCCAGATTCTCGAGCCCTTGTGCTTGGCCAAAGCTTTTGAAAATGCCGACAACCCTCTCATCAAGGGTCTCCACCTCTGAGGTCTCTCGTTCCCTGTGATTAATTTCTGTGGACTTTGTGAATCATTATCAGGCTAATAGCCTTCAGTTACTTATTTCTTTGATTTGATTTAAAGCCTGCCTCTGGCTCTGGGCGACTGCATTTCTATTAGCATAGACACAAAGGGATGGAGCCACCACACGCAAGTTGAACTGTTGCAACTTGGTGAATTTCTTGGGAAAGCTGCCTCAAGAAGCTGAACACATGTGTGAACACTGGAAATAAAAGTATTAAAGACCAAAAGTTCCAGACCAAAAAAAGGAGAAGAGAAAAAAAAAAAATATGAAAAAACGTGCAATTTTGCACTCCCTTGGCCAGACCAAAAGATGATTTAGGGACAACTGAAAATCAATGTCCTTTGGGAAAAATGGAGTGAAATACACAAATGTTAGACCTAAGCATTGCTTTGAACCAGGCAGGGGACTGTGAAACCTGCACATTTTTGTCATGTGTGACATTTCTGAACTTGCTGGGTACATAAAAGGCAGCTTTCCTCTGCTTTCCAAAGGAGTTTCTTCTTAATTTACACCACTGGCTAGAAGTCCCTCACAGGTTCCATTTTTCAGCTGAAAATAAGGGTTTAAAGAAACTAGAATGTGTCCCTGAATGGACCAATTTTGTCAAGAAAGAGATTGAAGTGGGAATTGAAGCCTTTCCTTCTGCTTTTGTAAAGTTCAGCTGGAGAACCGAACGGCTGCCGCTGGAACAGACCCAGCTGACCACGTCCAAGTGAAGCATTTCAAGGTTTGCCAATACCTGTCACACTTTTCGGAGGCTTTGTTTAGTGAGCAATTTCAAGTTGTCTCAGTGCTGAGGATTACAAGATGTATTACTGGATGTGTGAGCTGGAGAGCATCAGAAAATGCAGCGGACAGACTTTGGGTGAGCAGAGCTGTGATGGCTGGTGCCGAGTGCCGCATGTCCATAAATGAAGGTCCATCCCAAGAAGATGCTGTCTACCCTTTCCTTGTCCCCACTTTCTTCTGCATCCATAGCGCTTTCTCTCTCACCTCTTATCATGGTCCTGGACTTGTTTACTCCTAGAAAAGGGTGGAAACCCATTTGTGGATCTGTTGGGAACTTGGCTGAGCACAGCTCTATAAAACCAAGGGGTGTGTTGCTGTTGGGAGCATTTTGCTCCTCTGCCTTGTCCATCAGTGCTGCCAGCATTGGTCTCCGTGGTGCTCTAGAGAAAGGCAAAGAGGGAGGCGTAGCTCTTGCATGGCTTTGGAGGTCCAGCTGGAAATCAAGGGAGGTTGGGGTGGCCGTGGGAAGAGGGCATGGTGAGACTGTGCCTACAGCAAGGCAGCAACTCCTCCGCTGGCATCTCTGTGCGGCTGGCACTGCCCAGCTGCCCTCCGTTCCCACCTGCCAGAGCTTCTCCCCGGGAAGGCGTTCGGTTCTGCAGTGTCTCGGTGCTGCTGTTAGCCTGGCAGCAACAACAAAATCACCGGGTTAATTAAACACGCAAGAACATAATTGCAATTAAACCCAAACAAACTGCTGAATCAGAAGAGCAAATTGCCTGGAGACTGGGGGAAAGGCTGGTTTGCTTATTCTTTTTTTTTTTATCATAAGGGCTGATGAGGCACAGAGCCGCCAAGCAAATGCTGCAACGTGAGACACGCCGGTGGCGAGAACGTTTGGCCTGCTGAATAAAAGATAAAGTTAAAGCTGGGACTGGGAACAGCCTGGCTGCTTGAGTCAATTTAGGTTGGTTTCACTCTAGGGAAATTCCAGGAGTCTGCATTCAGCAAACATCTTTGCAACCTGGAAACCCTCCCCAGCTGGGGCCAGCCCCACCAGTCCACTCCACTCCCAGCTCCCTACTCCAGTACTGCAAAGCCATAGTGGAGCAGTATGACGGCCAAAGCACCCCCTTGGCCCTCACTAAAATCCACGCCAAGGATGCCTTCCAAAGAATCTGCAAGGAGGATGTGTGATTTGCTCTGCAGCGTTCCTGATCTTCAAGGAGAAAGTCAAGGACACGTCAGGGACCACCTGAAAATGAACCTATGGGGCATTGCTGTCCCGCGCCTGGCCGCTGCGCCTGCCCAGCAATGCCCCATAGCATACACAGAGGAAGTTTTTGCACCTTCCTACCCCCATGACACAATTTCTGCAATACTTCTTTGCAGCAAACCCATCTATCATGCTTGCTCTAGGGTCGGTTTCTGTCGAGCTGCTTCAGTGTATCCCACTAAAGGCATAAAGTTGAGAGAAGCCAGTGAATTATAAGGTCCCCGATAGTAGGACTCAGCGAGCGGGCTGCTGTTAATCTTCCCTTTGCTACTCAGTTTTTGTTCTGCTTGTAATAAATCCCTGCGCCCTTTGCTGTTGAAACTGCAGCCTTGCTGCTGAAAAAGGAGAAAAAAAAGCCGGAGATTGCCATGTGCAGAAATAAAATAAGGGATTCATGTCTTGGCCTGGCCGATATTTTTGCTTATCGAGGTCTGAGCCTTCGCGTGATCACCCGGTGTTAAATGTAATGCTCAGGTAACTCATGCTGGTCTACAACAGATTGGAAAAGCCATTGGATTAATGCAGGCAATGGGGCACACGGTGCTGTGTGATTTCTTATAGCAGGGCTGAATGGGCAGTTGGAGACATGATGTGATGTTGCTTCCAAATCTGGAGTAATTGCAGGCTGGGAATCTGTTGATGAAAGTCTTTTCCCCAAATGGCACCTCTGTAGATTTACAGCTACTTGTGGGAAAAGGTCATATTTATAATAAAAGCTGGGGAAAAAGAAATTCTGAGAATACCTACTATTTGCTTTGATATGATCAAAATAATAATTTCCATGTTGGTTCAAAATTCCTTTCAATCTGGGAATTTATACGAAGCAGAAGTTAAAAATACTTAAAAATAATGATGAAAGAACACAGCACTTGATAGCACTCAAATTTCTGCACTGTTATGCAGGTTCTTCATTTGTGAAAAGTTTTGGACTTTTGTCTATTCACCCCCAGCTGAAGCAGGAAAAAAAAAAAAGAAAATTCAGAGAAAAGTCGTTGAGGGCTTTGCGAATGTATGCTGCGTAGAAGCAAAGGGGCAGATCATCTGATGGTGGGAAAAGCTGCATCCCGGTGACAGTTCAAGCCATCCCAGCATCCCTCCTCGTTCCCCAGTCCCTCTGCTCACAAGCTGCTGTGTTTCATTTCCTCTGGCTCAACAAATCCCTAATCCCAGAGCCGATTTCATGGTCAGGGGTTTACTTAATGTCTAGCCCTGATTCCTGTTGACAACACGATAGCTTTATATTACTTGTCAGGCTAGGGAGCATTGAAGAGGGTGCAAATTTATATTAGCTTCCAGGCAGGAGCTGTGTGAGATTGCCTTTGTGTCACCGAGAATTGCATCTCTGCAGAGCGGTCGCTGGGGCAGCGCTCGTGCCTGATGCTGTAGAATAATGCAGTCCTTCATGGTGAGACCATAAATGTTGTGACAAAGGTGGAGGACGTTCAGAGGGATAATATCTTTTATTGGACTGACAGATAGAGTTGGGAAGTGGAAAAGCTTTTGGCATACACCTCTCTTCTTCAGGTCTGTAAGTGCTATATGGCTCTTTACAGCCATACAAGCAACTGTGTCCCTGGCTGCGAGGCTGTAGAGGATGCTCCCTGCAGGAACTCAAGTCGAGGGAGAAAAATTAGTGTCAAGCCATGGCCATCCAACAACGCAGGTTAACAAGGCTTTCATCTGCTGGGTGAAGGAACGGAACTGGATTGCCCACATTTGAAGGACTTAAGAACTCAACAGCACAGCCCTCCCCTGGGAAATGGGCTCTTGCTCTCCCCCAGCACAGCTGGCTCTGGGCAGACCCAGCGATGGGACAGGAGCTGCTCAGGACTGGTGGTATTGAGTGGGTGGACCTGCTGATAACCCCTCGGGCATCAAAGAGGCAGGGGAAACCAAGCAGAATTGTTCCCAGGCTCTGTAACTCATGGGTCTTGATTTCATAGAGAAGTACATGAATTGTTTCTACCTGGATCTTGAAAATTCCCATCAGAATTGGTGGAAAAGGAGATTTTCAATGCCATGCTTTCTGTCACTGTGGTGGGAAACACCAAGACCAACATGTTTCTCCACCCCAAGAGTCCCCAAGAGCAAACAACAAAGCATTTTCTCTGAGGACAGTTCTATTTTCTCGATGGCTCTGGTCTGAAAATTCTGTAGATTGGTCTAGAAGCCGTCGTGATTTGGAGAAACCGTGAGCAGGCTGGTTTTCACACAGCTGAACTTTTCTGGAGTGAAAAAAGAAAAAATTCCTTTTTTGAGCAATTCTTCTGTTTAACTTTCGGCAGATGAGAAGTCACAACGAACTAGCCTTGAGTAGGAGTTGAATATGAAAAACAGAGTCTTGCAGAAGAAGGGAAGATATGAACTTAATGAACTTACTTGGCTCAGTCATATAAAATTGAGCAAGAGAGCAATATCATTGCTGAGGTGACACTTGTGTTGCTGCTCCCAAATCTTTTTTTTTCTTAATTCCAACCGTGCTAGCTAGTCTAATAAAAAATACGACTTTACTCCCCATACTTTGCCCAGCTGATTATCTCCAAATGCCAAATTTTGTATCATGTCCTCAGTAGATGCAAAATTAACTGGAGTTGCCCCCATTTGCAAGTGCAAATCTGTTGGAAACATTTTATAGTAACACACTGGGTTGGATAACATAGCACCAGGGAAAAAGTTAAAAAAAAATCGTGTAGACTTACTCCCACAGAATGAAAATCCTTGCCCTCCTTGTTCCATTTATATTTTTACACTGTTATATTGATGCTGATATTTTTGATACATTTTGTAGGATGTACTGAAGTGCTTTTTAATATACTTGGATGTTTAAGAGCACTGAACGTTTTGGATTTTTTTTCTTTACTCAATCCTTTAGACATTATTAAAACAAAACAGTGTGATATTTTTGAGGTAAATGCCAAGAATTTCAAAATTCCAGAAATATAATTTCAATTTAGGGTGAAAAGTCAGAGCAGAGATTTGAGACTTTCCCACCAGAAGATGCCTCTGCTCTGTGACCATGGGAATTGCCCATGGCTTGTTAAAAGGGCATTTCGGGTAGATCCCTTTGCTGGCCTGCTCAGAAGCAAACGTGAGCACTTCCCTCCATTTCTTCCAAATGTTTCCGTTTTCCCTCCATCCCAACTATTGCTTTTGGGTCATTTGTTTAAAGAGAAAGGAAACAAGCTGGTTAAATGCCTCAGCTGGGTTGTTTATGAGATGCTCAGAATCTGAAGCATGTTAATACCCATTTATTGTTCATGAAAACTCCTGCTCGATACAAGTTCTGGTCTTTTCCAGGCCTTCCCAGGTGGCAGTTTTTGGGAACAGGGGGAGGATGTCCATCCAGGTCCATTGCTGGGGGCCAGGAACATCAGGTGTGAGTCCCCTATTGCCCCCACCCACTTCTTCTACCCCATCTCTGTGGGGCAGCACAACAGGGCGCAGCAGGTCAGGGTTAAATGAGCAGCTTGCAAAGAAAATGGGTATGCTTGATTATTTTATTGTTGTTATTTATTATTATTGTCCCTGCCTGTGGCAGGGGATTGGGACTAGACGATCTTCAAGGTCCCTTTCAACTCTAACCATTCCATGATTCTATGATTTTTTTCTTTCATTTCTGCCCCCACCAGCGGCCCCCGGGCTACAGCTGATGACACAGAGTTAAGAAGCAGAAGCTTTTTTAACTGAGTTTTGGCCTTCACAAGAAAAAAAGATGGCAACCTGGAGTGACTGGGATCCCTTTGTAGAGAAACATGCGGCAAAGCTGACAGTAAAATATTGTTCACCAGGTGAATTATTAATATTGACACAGGAGGGGATATTCCCTGGGACTTGGGTATTGCTGAAATAACTCCTGTTTCTTCCCCCACCCCATACCACAGCTCTCAGATGGTGGTGTTAGGCTGAAAGGCAGCAATATTTGCTGTCGGACAGTGACTCCAGAGCAAACAAGCTCACGGTTTACAGGAGAATTTCTCCTTTCATTAACTCCCATCTCCAAAAGCTCAGCCTGTGCTGCCGGAGCCCAGCCGCTCTCTTCCTTTGTGAATCACGGCTGGTGACAGAAGTTCGCAGGGTTCACGCTGGCCTGTGTGACAGCACCGATACCCCTGCGTCTTCAGCGGATGATGGATAGATGTACCTGGGTCTCCTGTAATTGGATTTGGAGAAAACACCAGCACAACCCAGAGAGTGCCACTAACTAAAGCCAGCTGAATTTTTCCATACGCAGCTTTGTCATCATCTATGTCTCCTGGGACACAGGAGATCATCATCTCATTGCCAGGGAGGTAATCTGGGGAAAGATACCCCCCGTCCCCAACTCCGCTATATCTTCTTTCTCATTCATACAACGAAGCTCATGCTAGTGTGGTGCTTTGTGGAGACCGAAGAAGGTGAAAGGTGCATCCTTTCAGCTCGGGATGGTTCTTTCTTGGTTGTTCATTACTTTACAGG
Organism: Burhinus oedicnemus; assembly: GCA_008921705.1. Taxonomy (NCBI): domain Eukaryota; kingdom Metazoa; phylum Chordata; class Aves; order Charadriiformes; family Burhinidae; genus Burhinus; species Burhinus oedicnemus. The sequence goes on along the minus strand of VFFE01007688.1, from coordinate 1,489,579 downwards.
GTGCAGATTTTTTTCTTAGAAGGCTGCTTTTGCCTTCTCCTTAGATGCATAGTGCTGTTTGCTTTCTGAATGATGCTGGCAAACTTCTCTACAGCAGTACAGGACCAGAAAGGGCCAAATCCTGTCCCCTTGCACACTGGGGGAATGTGCCTCTCCTGCATACCTCACCCCAAATTTGGGGCAGTCACCTGAAGGTGCTCAGATGTGCTCAGCATCCTGGAGAGAGCCGTTCTGGGATTTTTTTCTTTGCAGGCACCACCATCTAGTGCAGCGCACGGGAACTTCACGTTTTCCCTTTGGATTTTATTCTGCAATTGCAATCGCTCGTTGGAGCCGGTGGAATAATTGGTGCTTAATAAATGAGCCACTGCATGGAGCTGTTTATTCTTTTTAACCATTGCAAACAGTTTTCGAAGTGGGCATGATTTCTACAGCCATGATGATGGGAACAGTCCCTGCTGGATTTGTTGTCTCTAAAAGGGAATTTGAAAAGTGATCACACTGGCTGCTCTCGAAGGAGGTGCATTTTCTGGATTTTGAAGTTGACCTGATCCCTATCTGCATGACCTAGGCAGGCAGGATAGCCATGAGCAAGGGCGAGGGAAAGGGAGAATCGTCACCTCTTGGGAGACTTGCGTGTGAACCGCACACCAGGCAAGTCAAGAGTGTGGACATTTCTCAAGAGAGCTGGTGAGAGGTGAACGGAGTCAGAACCTTCCACCTGGACAAGCCCTCTCCTTTGATGCTTGATACCCTACCTATTTAGTCTTAAAAGCTCTCCATATTACTACAATCTGGCTCATTTTTTCAGATGAATTCATATGAATATGAATTGATACAAAAAGGTGCAACACTGGCATGGTGGTGCAGGAGATCTCTGCTGCTGAGCCACCACTGACTCCTTCTGACTCCCAGAGCCCTGTTGCTGGATTAGTAGTAGAAAGTGAAACTGGAAGGTACAAATGCAGAGGTTCATTAGAGCCAGGCCAGCTTTTCCTTTCCTGAGAAGTATCTCAGCATTTGAGTGGATCATGCCATGACTTTAACTAAGGACCTTCAGATCTAATAGCTGCAAGGGCTACCAGCTAAGCTGGAGAACCTGCTTTTCCTCCCAGTGTGCTGGCACATTCCCCAAAATTAGGTAAAGAGGGAGCAACGTGGCTGTTACTCACCTACAGATTAAAGAGGTTTATATTTTTGTTTGCCCTGAGATACTCCTGCAGCACTGTTTTCAAATGGAAGATGATTTTCCCAAATAAGAAGACAGAGAGGCCCTGAACTCCAGAGTTTGGGGACAACTGCCCAATAAAGCATGATCTGAAGCTGTAGCATGTGCCCTGTTTGTCCCCATCCCACGGCAGCCTGCTCATGGTCACGTCCCGAGCATGGGGTAGTGCTGGGCTGACGCGCTTTGGGGGAGAGAGCCGTGGGGCAGAGTGTCCCAAGTCTGTTTGCAGCGTTGGTCCTTGGCCATCTGGGGCAGCCCTCGATCCCTGCCGTTTGCTCACATCCAAGCAGAAGTTTCAAACAGTGGAAATAAAATGACATTATTCCAGGCAGAGCTGATTTCATGAAAAATGCATTGTCTTTCCACTGATTCAGTGAAAATATATTGGTTTCTGCCAGTTTTAATTAGGAACCATCTATTCTCAAAACTTGGGAAGAAGTAGCATGAGAGGGGAGTGAACATGAAAGGTTTGAGAGTCTTCAAGTCTCTTGCAGGGACTGCATTAATGGACTTTAACCCTTTGCCTGTGAATGAAACTAAAGTAATGTTTCCTCCTCCTGAACATGCACTGGAGAATAATCATATGAAAACACTAAAATATTCATTTATTTATTATCTGGGCTCAGGAATTATTGCTTTGCTTTGCTTTTGCTTGAAATACATCATTTTGTCCTAAAAGGTGAACTAAAAAAATTGAGTAAAACTATTACCCACCTTAAAAATAGAAGTAATGGTAAGTGAAGCCAAAAGTTGCATTCAACAAAAAATAAATGTTTCTATTTACTTTACAAGGCCTTCAAGTTCTGTTTTTGTCTGGTTTTCCCAATATTGCATTGTGGCAGTCTTTGAGACGAAAGCACTGCAATGAGAAATCGAGACATTTCATTTTGTAAGTGTCAAGACGAAGACTCTTGACTTTTCCAAAGTCTTTCTACACGTTTTCTTTTGAGCTGAACTCAGCAATTCTGTAAAAAGCTACAGGGCTCTCGGAAAAGACTTGACTTGTCTTTTTAAAGCTCCCGTTCAGCAGACGACTAAAGCCCTGTTTGCTGAAAGGCGGTGTGTTGGTCAGAGACCAAAGACTTATATCCTTTTGCTGGCATTGACTTTGCTACCAAACAGCCCCAAATAGGTCTTTCTGAAAAATAAATGGTCTTGGAAAAACTCCGTTGGGATGCTCTTGAACTGCAACAAAGTGTCTTATTCTGGTTTAACCTTTGAAACCAGATTAACCTTCCCCAGAGCAAGGCATTTTTATTTTGGAATAAATGTACTCACACAGAGAGTTATTCTGCAATTAATACACGCTTTAAATTTGGTCTCACTGTAACATGAACAAGCGCGTAGAGGCAACAGGGTGTGCTGTCTAATGAGTACCGGGAGCATCCCCTGCTGCCTGGCAAAGACATACACGCTGTGTGCTGATCTTCATTGATTTCTGAATTTGATATTTGTCAAATAAAAAGCAATCCTTGAATGAAAGAGTGACAAAACGACATGACCACCCAAAGGTTTTGTGCCTTGGGAATCCCAGGGAAATTCCTAGCAGGGATTTTTACACCTGGTCTCTGCAGGAAGACAAAGATTTAATGGAGGGGATGTGAATCATCATCAGAAGGCTTTGCAAGGACTCTGACTTTGCTTTCAAGTGGTTTTGTGCCAATTCCTCTTAAACTGGTTTGAAACAAGGTAAACGGAAAAGTGCCATTTGGACAGATTCATCCAGACAGCAGATCCCACTGCTCGAGCTAGACTGGGTTTGTAAAACTTGGTCAGGGGGTGGAACATAGAAATGCTTCAACTTCCTAAATACCTGAGTTACACCATCACGGAGCAGCCCGCCTGTGGAAAGTCAGCCAAAAGCCATGACGTGCTGAAGATGACTTCCCCCACCGCCTGGGGCCATCCCCGTATGTAACGCTGAGTAAATGTAAATGATTGACTCTGACATGGCGAGCTCTGAAAGAGGATGGCTTGCATTGCTTTGTCCTGTTTTTGATTAATGGGTGTCAGCCTTGCATCTATCTCGCCATTATCAGCAATCTTCCCGAGAGGAGGAAACAAGTAAGTTTTTGGCAAGATTCTCTCAACCAAATCACAGTTTTCTGTTTAAGGACGTTTGCTGCTTGCAAATCTGTCTTTCTTGTATTTACAGCTCCTTCCCCTCCGGGCTCCTGGGGATGGGGGTTCCCTGTTGGTGCCACAGCAGAAATGATAATGGCAAGGGTGGATCTCTGAAGGGTTGGACTCATGCCATCACGGGAGATGCTTTCAGGAAGATGCTTTCAGGAAGATGTTTCAGCCTCCCGTGCTGCCTCCATATCTGCTGCTCTCTCCAGGTCAGCTACAGCAGCCGCAGTGGGGAATCCTGCCCACTTGCTGGGCTCTGCTCTGCTCCTGCTGACCTTCAGTAAGCATGGGGTCAGGGAGGGCTTTCCTGGCCACTTTGTTAGAGACAAAAGCCTTGAAATGTTCTTCCAATCTTAAAAACATGAGCCACCACTCTGGCAATAGAATCACAGAATCATAGAATGGTTTAGGTTGGAAGGGACCTTAAAGACCACCTAGTTCCAACCCCCCCTGCCATGGGCAGGGACACCTCCCACCAGACCAGGTTGCTCCAAGCCCCGTCCAACCTGGCCTTGAACACCTCCAGGGATGGGACAGCCACAGATTCTCTGGGCTGTAACTGGTATCATCTTTGGCTTCCAAGCAAAGATGAGTGATGGCCAATTTTTAGGTGGTTGGGGGTTTGCTTCTGAGGTTTCCCAGCTGCCCTGGAGAGCTGCTTCCTCACTACCCTGAGCAGCTTATGGGATCTGAGTCCTGGCTCATTTTCAGCTAGCAGCAAACCTCCCATCACATCCCGCCTGGCCAAAATCATGGCCAGACACTGAGCCACGGCAGTGAAATTAGCAGTGCTTGCTTTGTTCTTCCATTAAAAGTTGATTTGTTGCTGTATTAAACCATGAATAACTGAGAAAGCAAGGATGGGGCTCTGTTCCTCGCTTGCCGTTATTAAAACTCTAAATCAGGTTGCCTACAGAGCCATCTCTGTTACCTTCGCAAATGAGAGTGGGGAATTGGCCTCTTTTGTCTCTGACGGAGGATGCAAGCACTCTCAGCAATGCTAATAAAGCACCTGGATGTTCCTGAACCCGCCAGTTTGCAGTTTGCAATGTTACAAGGTGCCACAACGGGGTCTTGGAGGAAGAAGACTCAGAGATCCTCCTCCTCAGGGGCAGCTCTGCTGTAATTCAGACCAGCAGGGAGAAGGCAGTGGACAGGTAATTGGGCTGTGCCTTTAATTGGGCTGCCCAGATCCCCCTCACCTGTAAATCAAGTGATGGACTTCTTAGGTGTGGATATTCGTATTGCAGAAACCCGCATTCAGGTTAGTTTTCTCTGTCCCTAAAATCCTAACCCAGAAATGTTGCTCTTGCTGAGACACGGCAGGGAAGGTGGTGGGGAGAGGGGACCTTAATCTTCTTCTATTATGTTTAGCCTGATCTAATTTTAATTCTTTGTTTCAAAACAAAACAAAATCCCAATGTTTTGTTTGTGTTTGGACTTTTTGTTGCCATTACACAGGGTTTACGTTTTTTCATTTGATTCTTCTGGCAGCCTTTTTTTTTCGCCTAGATATTACTTACCAGCTTCACTACAAATAGCTCTGGCTGACCTGAAAATGCTTTTCCACGGATCAGATAATTCATCTTAAATGCTCTGCCAAGTGAGAGCAGTGAGTCACTCATGTCTCTACAAACCCAGTAACAGCCTGCTGCACCAGCCAGGCCAGCAAAGCTCACACCCACAGACAAAGACTGGTGGGTTTTTTCCCCCTTCTGATGCCATTAAACCAGGGAAAACTGATCCCTCCTCTGTCTTCTGGAATGAACTTCCTATCCTCCTATAGACCGGAGACCAGCAAAGACACCGGGGTGGAGAACTGGTGACACATTTGCAGATGGGAACGAGCGAGGATGTGTTTGATGGGAATGTCTTCGTGCACGTGTACACCTATGGCTCTGCCTTTCCTTTTGCAAACCGAGGACAGGGAGAGGAGGGCGGGAGCGGGCAGGAGACCAGCGTCTTCAGCCCTGCTTCCCCCTGCGCCCGGCAGAGTGTTGTGCCTGCAGGTCCTGGGGTCTGGGGAAGCAGAGAGGGAGGATCCTGCCGGGATGAGCATGTGAGAGTGATCAACGCAGCACATAGTCAATATGTAGTGTCAGTGATGGGCTCATCACGGCGAGGGTGAGCGTTGCTGTCTGGTCAGGTAAGAGTAAACTCTCGAAGTAAAAACTGCTGGGTGATGAAGCCCAGATGGCACAAGTAGAGGTTTTAATAACTGATGCCAAAGAGAGTTGCGTTTTGCTTCTTTGGGAAGTCTGAATATCAAGTAGGAAGGGTCAACTGCAGACGGAACAGAGCATTTCAATTTGGGTCTTGGGTCTTTCTCCTTTGGTTTACTTTTTAAAGGGTTTTCTTTTGGTAAATTTGGACACGCAATATTTGAAAAGACAGAGATGAGCATGGAAAAGAAATCTATTGAGCCCAGTCTGCATTGTTTTCCCCACTGAAAGCAGGCAAAACTCTCCTTGAGCTTTTCTGGGCCTTTCTGCTCACCCAACATCTCAGGTACCATCTCAGGGAACCTCTCATGTCTCTCTGCAGGAGCAAATGGCTCATGGTAAAACCCTCTTCTGTCACATCTTGGACAATTTGAAGAGCTCTGTTTGGCCTGGGCAGCTCCACAGAGCAACAAAACCTGTGCTGCTCAATTCTACAAAGGCAAAACTGTGCGGTTATTGCTGCGTCGCTTTGCACTAACTTAAATTATATCCCAAAGGAATACAGAAATTTCATGTACGCTTCCTCCTCAGAAAGGGCAAGGATTTAAGATGAGGCTTGTTCTATCAGTGCAGGAACAGCTCCTCTCTGGAGTGGATATAATCTTACTAAAGAGTAAATACCATAATCTGGTCGAGTTCCTGTCCCTGCTGCTTCTCAGACCACTGAATAAACATTACCTAACCCATCCAGCCTCCCCCAGGAGGGGAAAGGATTAGGCCCATTCAGTACATGGAGGAAGCACAAACAAATTAAACGACACGTTTCCAGACGCCTACAGCAAACTTCACCCCTTCCTTATCCACGGCTCTGATTTCCATAATGAAAGGTCTAATGATGTCACGGGACACAGCCTTGGTGTATCAATCTGTCCCCACAAAATATCGTGTTTCTAGGAGGCTTTATAGGGCTTCTTTAAGCCAAGTCACTTCGTGTCAGCTGCAGGTCCCCAAAACCCCATTGGGGAGATTTCTGCTGATTTATGGAAATGGATGTAAACAATTTCAGTCAAATGTAGTTGAAACAGGCTTAAAATAAACACCCCAGGGCTGATGTGGTCTTGGGTTCACACTTGTCCTCCAGTGCATCACCGGTTTGCTTAACCCAAGCTCCAGAGACATCTGGAAGGGCAGAGGTCGAGCACAACTCATGCCATGATGTTGGCTCAGCTCCCATTTGTGCATTGGTTGGGACTGAGCACTGGCATCGCTGGTGTCACAGCCTGGGACAACCTGGCACTGGGGACTGGAAGCGGATGGGAGTGCAGCCCCTGTGATGGAGCGGTGAGGATCACACCTCTGTGACGACAGCCCCAGGCAGCCTCATTATTGCTCTCTAATTAATTCAAGCTGGGATTTGTTCTCGATACAAATGCAAACAGAAGTTTTCTACCTGCTGGCTTTACAAAGTCAATCTCGCAGCCCTTTGGTGGGGTTAGAGCTGGTTTTGAAAGCGGCTTGGGGCTGTGGTGTGCCAGGAGCAGAGCTGAGTCCCTCTTTCTGCTCAAACTATCCCACATTCAGGCTGGAAATCTCCTAAGGATAAGATTTTCCATGAGGGTAGCAGCATCTTCTCTTCTGGCTGGAGGATGTCAGTGGGGTAAATCCCTCTTTGCCTGACCCATTCATTGTGCCCAAGAGGTTTTGAGTTTCCTATCGAGAGCACTTCTCTAAGCAAATGCTCCAACAGCATGGGGGATGTCCTAATGAGGGACATCCTCATCAGGCCACCCCCAACGTGACAAGGTCCCCATGCATGGCTGTCTCCGCTCCTTCTGCAGTCACTGGGGATTGGGTCAACGCAACCTGGGGAGCCCAGAGGGCAATTCAGCTCATCCCAAAGCAGATCCTTGCATCCAGGGTTTCACCCCTTGTTTGTGAGAGCTAAAAGAAATCATAGAATCGTAGAGTCACCCAGGTTGGAAGAGACCTTCAAGATCATTGAGTCCAACCATCAGCTCAGCACTGCCAAGCCCACCACTAACCCATGTCCCTCAGCACCACGTCTGCCTGTCTGTTAAATACCTCCAGGGATGGTGACTCCACCACTTCCCTGGGCAGCCTCTTCCAATGCTTGATGACCCTTTCGGTGAAGAAATTTTGCCTATGCCTTGTCCCATGCTGAGGTCAAATGGAAACGGCACAGAGAGGTCCCCGCTGGGGAGCACCGAGGACTGTCTGTCCCACCTCACCTCCCGGCTTTGCTTCTCTGGCAGCAGGATAGCAATTATCTTTTAGATTGTTTTTTTCTTGTTTTCTCAGTTCAGCCACTGGAGGAAGGACAATCAGGGTTGCCATAGCAATGAAAGGGTGACTTCTTAATTTGTGGGATTCTTTCTCTTAATTATTCTGAGAATTGTAATCCCATGAAAACTGCCTTCTTTGGAGAATTTCATTTAGGAGCTGCACTGGCACTGAAGAAGTTAAAAAGAAAGAAAAGTCAATGAAGACATTTTTGGGCAAAAGAATGAAAAAATATATATTTCAGTGAATTTTCCTGGCCTGTTTCATGTGCTGACAAGAACAAATGCCTGGCGTTATCCAGAAACAAGGGCCTGGAATGGGTCCTAAACTTGAATTATTCATGAGTAATTCAAAGTGCTTTCATAGACTTCCTGAGGTACAAGAGTATCAGGCAGAACTAACACATACAAGTAAAAATAAAATTGTGTAAAGCTGAATGGAGAACAAGTATGACTTCAAAGGTTATTTAAATGGGGAGGTGCCAAAGGAAAATATCAGTCTTCTGTTGCATTTTTCATCCCCAAATCTCTAAGCCCAAGACATAGGACAGAAGCACCGTTACCATAATTTTGCATAGAACGAAAGAACACTGTGGCTTGCTCAGGGTCATGCAGCGAAGCAGTGGCACACGAGGATGGAGCCGGAGGCGCCTGCGATCCGGCCGGCTCGCTTTGCACGCCGAGCAGGTACCATGCGAGTCACTGCTAATGCGAACATCTTCGAACCCCGGCTGATAAACACGGCCCTGGAGAGAGGGCTGATAAATCTAAGTTATTGCAGAGAAGCTGGGAATGTCAGAACGAGCGGGACAGGCTCCGATTGCTGAAAAACACTACTGCAAATCCAATATTCCATTTCTGTAATGAAATCTGTAGCTGTAACTCGGTCTGCAGACTCTGGGCTGATTTGGGCTGAGAGTAATCTCTATGCCCTGGGGAAGCCTCTCCCCTTGCTCACCAGCCAGATTTGGAGGCTGGAGGCTCAGCTTTGCCACCACTGAGCTATTAATCATAGAATCATAGAATGATTTGGGTTGGAAGGGACCTTGAAGGTCATCTAGTTCCAACCCCCTGCCATGGGCAGGGACACCTCCCACTAGACCAGGTTGCTCCAAGCCCCGTCCAACCTGGCCTTGAACACCTCCAGGGATGGGGCAGCCACAGCTTCTCTGGGCAACCTGGGCCAGGGTCTCACCACCCTCACAGTCAAGAATTTCTTCCTGAGGTCTAATCCAAATCTCCCCTCTTCCAGTTTGAAGCCATTACCCCTCGTCCTGTCACTACATGCCCTTGTAAAAAGTCCCTCTCCAGCTTTCTTGTAGGCCCCTTTCAGATACTGGAAGGGGCTCTAACGCCTCCCTGGAGCCTTTTCTTCTCCTGGCTGAACAACCCCAACTCTCTCAAGCCTGTCCTCACAGCAGAGGGGCTCCAGCCTTCGGAGCATCTTGGTGGCCTCCTCTAGACCCGCTCCAACAGGTCCAGGTCCATAGGAATATGCTGGGACCTCCAGAGTTGGACACAGTATTCCAGGTGTGGTCTCATGAGAGACAAGTAGAGCTTCAGAATCCCCTCCCTCACCCTGCTGGCCATGCTTTTTTTGATGCAGCCCAGGATGTGGGTGGGTTTCTGGGCTGCCAGCGCACGTTGCTGGCTTGTGTTGAGCTTCTCATCCACCAACATCCCCAAGTCCTTCTCCTTAATGTCCTCTAATGTTTCCACAGGCAGAGGAGGAGAAGGAAGAAAGCGTCCTGGAGCATCCTCTCTGCTGCTGGGGGATGCCAGGTGCAGCTGGTGGAAAAATTTTCCCCCCAACATAGTTCTTCCACTGGGAAATGCTGATTCGACTCTGTCAATATGTTTTAACCAGCACCTTCTTTTAGGGGGGCAGGGGTATGAAAATGGAGCATTTTATTGTATTCCAATACCTTCCTTTACAAGGTGTTTCCCAATATGCAGCCATTTTAATATTTTTGGTTCTCTTTCAAGGAGACTTTTTTCCTCTTTAATTGCTTTAATTGCTTTCATTTTATACCCCATTATAAATCCAAGCATAATATTAAATACATTGAAATCCAATCAAATTCTCAATTTTCTCTATATATTAAAAAGCCATTTAACAGAGCCAAAGCTACTTTGGAAGGTAGCGGATTTAATTTCAGGGGAAACATCAGCATTCAACATTATGTTCTCATTTGGAAAAGCAGAGCCATTTAAGTAGCCGAGCTAAGTGGAGCTCCGGGTCCCCAACAATTTGAAGATCCTGGCAATAAGCAGTTAGGTGACAAGATGGTCCAAAAAGGTTGGGGAAAGGCTGAGAAAAGGAAGGAGACTTGTAGGACCATGACTGTCTTAAGCAAAGTCCCTCTTTTTCCGAGTGTCACCATCATGGGCCAAGTACTCCCTGGCTTCCCCTCCAAATCCCTGTTGTCCTCCTTTTTTTTTTGCAAAGCCCATGAAGGTGCGGCAAAAGCAGCATCCTGTGAAACTGGAAACACAGTGGGACACGGATGGGGACATTTTCCTGGTGCTCAATGCAACCACGCAAATGATCTGCAGCTGGGCCAGGGAAGATGAACCACTCTCCCAGACCGCAACCGGCATTGCTTTTTTTTTTTTTTTTTCCTTCTTTTTCCTTTTCCTAATCAAGCCCAAAGGGAAACATAAACCCAACAAATTGGCAGAAAAGGCAGCAATCTCCAGTGCTAAGGAGAGGGCTCTGGCCCAGGGCAGTGGGGACCCTGTGCTGAACCATGCAGGGGGCCAAAGAATCACCTTTTATTTTTTAAACCACCCACTGCCCTCTCTGTAAGGCCAGTCCTGGCTTCCCCAGTGCAAACCCTTCACCTGGGACATGCTTCTGGGCGGGCTCAGGTGGGGCTGTGGAAGCAGAAGGGCTCACACAGGTAGGGGGGACCCCTCTCCTTCTCTTCTCCCTCCCCGAATAAACCCGTTTCCCACGTATTTCAGGGCTGGGATCCCTCACCCTGAGCAGTGCAGCATGGGCTTGAGACACAAGAGGGCAGGCAGAGGCTGTGCAAACGAGAGAGGGATCCGGCTCTGCTCCTTGTGTCCCTCAGCCACCCTGGCCCTGCTCTCCCCCTGCACCGCTCCTTCCCTGTAAAGGGGAAAAAAAGGGGTTTTCCTGACGGACAGGTCTTCTGGCCCTGCCTGGCTCCTCTGCCCTTTTTTCTGAAGGAGGTTTGAAGCAGCGAGGTCTGTGAGGAACGTTCAGGGGCTGAGGTTGGGCTACGAGCTCCCAAAGCAGCTACTTCACCCCTGCCCCGGGATGCTCTGCCCTGCCCTGGGTGTCCCCAAGGAGGGGGAGTGCAGGTCTCCTTAGCTGGGCTCTGCCATCCTGGGGGCTGTCATGGGACCAGGCTGCTTTGTCCTTTCCACGCACATCCACCCGCAGAGAGGCTGTTTACACGGCTGGCGAGAGGTGCCAACAGCCCTCACCATCCCTTAAAACCCATCTCCCCCATCCTTGCTGGTGTCATCCCATAGTGCAGCCCCAGGCACGACCAGAGCTCCTTTCTTCTGCTCTCGGGACACCCCGGTCAACGCCAGCTCCTGGCAAGCGTTCGTCCCCCTGGTTTGTCCCCAACCCCACGAGCAGCGCAGCGGAGCCTGGCGAGCCGGTGCCGGTGCCGGGCAGCACTGCTGGGTACAGCGTTTGTTCCTCCAGACTGCAGCCGAAGCATTCTACGTAGTTAAATACTAAAAGGCAGCAGATGGTATACGGTATGAATTACGGAAAACAGGATTGTAAAGGCAGCGCGCGTGGTGAACAAATGAAAGCATTAACGCACCAGGCCAAATAACGCAGAGGGGGGGCAGAGGAGGGAGATTTGCAGATGGGTTGGGTCATGGGTGGGAAAGGGAGCCCATTCCTGCCGGGAAATTTTTTAGTGGGGGAATGGTCTTGTTCCCCGGCCGCGGGGAGATGGTGAGCACAAGGGCAGACAGTCAGCGAGGTCTGGAGCCCGGGAACCAGGGTGCTGTGGCCACTCTGTCCTCAGCTGCTCTAATTCTGGTTCACACGTTGCTTGGGTCTGCTCAGTGCTGTCTTCTCCACCCCCTCCGGAAAGGGCATGACAAGAGGCAGGAGGTTTGTAAGGCCTCACCTTGGCTGAATTTCTGCTTAATAAAGACGGGGCGCAGCTCTGTTTGGCCACACGTGGGCTTGCATCGAGAGCCTGGCTTTCAGTCATGAGCAGAGATGGAGGAGGAGGGACCATTTTTTGCATTTCAGGGCTGATGAGGAGTTGCACAAAGAGGAAACCAACCTCGTGTGGTAGCTCCTGCTCCTTCTGCAGCCTGGCTGGCCGTCAGGACCAGCCATGGCCTCGGCACAGTCCTGGAGCCTTCTGGCTATGGAAGGAGGGTTCAGCTTCAGAGCAGCAACCTGGTACACTGAAAGACCTACTGGTAAATTCAGCTCTTGGCTACGTGGCAAGCTTTCTGGGTGACTGGTCACGAGTCTTTCGTCCTCTCTTTGCCTCAGTTTCCCTGGTGTAAAATGGAGGGTAGCGTTGCGCTGCCATATCCCAGTGCTGGGACGAGTAGCTCAGCCTGAGGGATACTCCCATCGGATAATCTATGCTGGGGGGTGCCACAGCTGGGCTTGCCTTTGGCTGCCAGGGCCAGATGTGGCTTTGGAGGAGGCAAAAGCTGCAAGTGTTTTATCTCTGGATGGAAATCATCAGGGGGAGGACGGGGTGGCTCATGGCCAGGGGACAAGGGACCCAGGGGTCTGAAGGGGCCAAACAGAGCAAAGTGCAAAGGCTCTTTCAGGGTCTGCTCTCATGATAACAGCGCTTGGGGTTATAAATTAAAAAACTGGGCTCATTTTGACCCCCATAGTCTTTGGGTTTGTCCTTAAGGTAACTTCATGGGTGGCTGAGAGTCGCTCGGCATTGCCCGCAGGCTGTGACAGGCTCTGTCTGTGCTTTGACCCTCTGCTCCCACCTCATCCAAGCTGGGAAATTCACCTCCTGGATGCTACCGTAGCCCCTGGGACCTCACCTGCCATAATGTCGGCTGCTGTACAGAGATAGTAACTGTTTTTTCATTCTGGATCTGAACAAAAGCAGGCAAAAATACTGCCGTGCACCGAGACAATATGGAGGGGAGTTACTGCAGACCCCGCTCAGCACCTTTCATCTCTGGGCTGGACCCCGCTCGTTCCCACCTCCTGCAGCATGCGCTAAGGATGCTCTCATGTATGGAGGAACCGTTACAGGATTTTGCAGGATCTCTTCGGTAAGAAACCTTTCCCAGTTTGCCCCCCGCCCCCCCCTCCAACCCTCCCAGCTGAATGCACATCTGGGAGCATCTTCCCAAACACATCCATCACAGCTGCCTTTCAGCAGCAAATAAAACATCTGGAGATCCTGCTGGCCGAAAGTCTTCCGAGTCCTCGGTGGGCTGAGCCCGGGGGCTACCGGAGCTGCTCGGCACAGCCCCCCCGGGCCCCACCGAGGCACGGCCGCTTACGGACTCACCCCCCAGGCAGGAGCCGGGGGTCTCCGATGGCAGCCCCCTCTCCCTGCCCTCCCCTGGGCTCTCGCCCTGCCGCAGGGCTCCGGATCGATGCGTGACTCACGGCTCTCAGCACTTCACCCTGTCGAGAGTCCTGAAGTGAAGGGAAGCTCTGAGACAGAGCGAGAAGAGACGAGCGATGCTGCAGCCCCTCTCCTCCCGCTGCCTCTCCCCACCCAGTCCTGCCCTGTCGGATTTTTCGCTCTGAGCTGCTGTGTGACAGAGGAGAGGCTTCACGCGGGTTTTTTCTCCCCTGCTCGGGCTGCGTGTATGTATGTGCATGGAGCTGAGCAGCAATTTTTCCCCCTTGCCTTTTTTTTCCCCAGCCTTTCCCTTTCCCTCCGCCTTTTCCTCTCTTACTTCTCCTGCTGAATTAGCTGCCCACCTTTCCCTGGGAGAAGCCCTTGGAAATAACACCGGCAGCACAGGGTGGGTTTTCGGGGCTGGTGGGGGGGGGTTATTTCTTGGAACCCTGCCCAAAATGGAGGGGTGGGGGAGGAGGAGAGATGCCTGAATCCTGCAGCTCGCATGCCCGGAGCACAGGGAGCATCATCGGGTCGGTCTGAAAGCCCCGCTGCTCTGCAAGACATCGGCTCTGGGAAGCGGCATCCGTGGGCTTTACGCACTAGTTAACAGGCTGCGAGCCGCCTTGACTTGCTTTAAGCTCGCTCTCTCGCTTAATCTCATCTCCCTTCGGCGCGTGTGTGTGTGCATGTGTGTGTGTGTAGGGGGAGGACTTTATTTCCATTGGCTCAGCTTTCGCTGCCCACCCACATCTCTTCCACATCACCTTGGTGTCTCCCTAAATAAAACCAGCCCTTCTTATCGCACCGAGGAAATCAAGAGCGAGAGTTTGAATGGATTTTATATAAATATTTACCCCTACGAAGCTACTCCTGAGCTTGTGGGATAAACTCGCAGCAGCTGGCCTGAGACTCTCATTCTCTCTCCCACCCCTAAAAGGGTTTAATTACTTTCGAGAGGGGAGGGGAGAGATCCGGATCCCAGTTCCAGATTGACCCAAAAAGCAGTGCCAGGATTTAACTCACTCTCCCCGATGGATCTGAAGGACAGCACCAGCGAGGGCAGCATGGGCAGCCTGCAGCCTTCAAGCATCCAGATTTTTGCCAACACTTCCACGCTCCACGGGATCCGTCACGTCTTCGTCTACGGGCCAGTGACCATCCGTCGCCTGCTCTGGACCTTGGCCTTTGTGGGCTCGCTGGGTCTCCTCCTGGTTGAGAGTTCAGACCGGGTGGCTTTCTACTTCTCCTACCAGCACGTGACCAAAGTGGATGAGGTCGTGGCAAACAGCCTGGTCTTCCCTGCTGTCACCATCTGTAACCTCAACGAGTTTCGCTTTTCCCGGCTCACCACCAACGACCTGTACCACGCTGGGGAGCTCCTGGCTCTGCTTGATGTCAACCTGCAGATCCCCAACCCTCACCTGGCTGACCCAGCCGTCTTAGCCATCCTCCAAGAAAAGGCCAACTTTAAGCAGTATAAACCAAAAGTTTTCAACATGCAGGAGTTCCTGGCACGGGTTGGTCACGACCTGAAGGATATGATGCTGTACTGCAAATTCAAAGGCCAAGAGTGCAACCATGAGGACTTCAAAACTGTGAGTATGAGCAGACACTCTGCTTTTCTCTTCTCTGGGTGTGCGGACGGTGGTGGTGTTGCAGGACCAGGAGAGCGCTGGAGGTCACTGGCCAACCTGTGTGGGCACGGTGCGATGAGTGAGTGGTGCCTGCCGGGCTCTGGCACGGCGGAGGAGGAGGAGGCAGCCTGTTGAGTTGAAGTTTGTTTGTTGGAGGGGGGATTACGTGGGACCTGCCCTGCGAGGGGCTTGCAGCAGGTCCAGCCTCCATCCTGCATAAGGCCCGTGGCTCCCTGCTTGGTGTCAGACCAGGGCGTCAGATGGGTCCTGCTGAGCATCAGAGGGGGCTTGGGAGTCTCTTGCTATGGCCAGTGAATGTTAGCCAGCTGAAGAAAGTACAGAGAGCTGGAAAGAGGCCAGCCAGAAAGGCAAGCGTTCGGGGATGGTCCGAGTGATGTCCATTAGCCAGTTGTATTTCCCCGGGTGTTTGTAGCCTCGCTGAAATCTTGGAAGGGGAAATTTTTCTGCTTGTTCCTGGTGGTCGTGGCTTATAAATCCTAGTTTGCTGCACAGCGTGGGCAGCAGCTGGGTCCCTTCCTGGTGCTGTGCTAGAGAGAAAGGGGGGGGAAAAAGAGAGGAGGAAAAGAAATCAGGCTCTGCTCTGAGCCCAGTCTGCTCTCAGGCTGGCGGGGAGGTGGAGCGAGCCGGGTAGCCTGAGGATCCTGAAGGAAGCAGACGCTGCTCAGTTTATAGCTTCTGGATGACACCCTGATGGCAGCGGAGGCTGGCCCGGGTAGTTTGGCTGACAAAAAGTATCAGCTTAAAATAAAAATAAAAAGTAGGTTGCCTGGAAGAAGCGACGGCCCCAGTGTGCTACTGGGGCAGGTGAGGGGTCTGGGCTGGGCAAGGGGCTGCAGAAGGGTCTGCTCCCCCCAGGCTGGTGTTTGAGCCCCGTCCTGGCAGAGATGTGGGAGTGCGTGCTGGGGACTGGGCTAAGTTGTGCTTCGCTCCCAAGCCACGCTGGCCAGTCCCTTCGCAGCGATTCAGCCAGTTGGGGGGTTCGGTAATCCTGGAGTCAGTAACGCTACAGCCTGCAGCTGGGTGTTTCTCTGGGAGCGATGCTGCTTGTTCTGCTCAGTACGCACTGTCCTGCAGACAGGCGGGTGCCATAACAGGTTCTGTGATGGTCTGGTTTGTCAGCAGGTTTTTTGTCTGTTTTTAGGAAAAGGGAATATTTTCTGTCTCTGCTGCTTTTGGATCCCTCAGCAAATGAGTCCAACTGACTCGTGCTACAAAGTCATTGCCATCACCTGGACTATGCTCTCTTTAAACGTCTGAGCAGAAACATATAATTTTATGCCTCAGTTACTGCCTGTGCATAACCCTGATGCCTTGCCCATTTCAGACTGGATATCCAGGCAAACTGCTCCTTTGCTTCTGCTCCTTGGGCAGAGGTTGGGCCATGCGAGTCGTAGGAAGGTATCAAGAAAGTCACTAGGAGAAGAGCTTCCTAAGTAAAAGCCGTGTGTGACTAGGTCTGGAGAATGGGATAGGAAAAGAAAAACTGATGCAAAAGTCCAGGGGACAGAAGACCTGGGGAGAGAGGAGAGATCCCAACAGGAGGGACAGCCCTCCCCTAACCATAGCGAGGGTGTGGGGTGAGGGAGGTATTCTGCCCACGGGCTTCCCGATAACGCAATAAACACCAGCCAAAAGCGAAAGCCTCAAAGCCAGCAAGCAACCAGCACATTCAAAACATCTGCAGGACTTAAAAAAGCAGGTCTTGTTCTCAGATAAGACAGAAGCTTTTGGCCACCTCCCTGGCCATTTAGTTTTTCGAGGTAGCTGCTTCTGAAACAATGATATTATTTTTTTTTCCATAGGGGATACAGGAGTTTCCACAAAGACTAAACATTCCCTGTCTGCCAAATAAATCCTTGCTCTGCTAAAACAGATTAGGCCAGCTAGAAACAGATAGGATATTATGGACTGACAGTGCCAGTCCTTGTCACAGTACTGTAGAGGTTCAGAAACGGCAGTGAAATACTTCAGTCCATTCCTCAAAGCAGCTCCTAGGTGATCCAGAAGACAACATCTTCCCAGCATCGCCTGCTGTGCCTTTCTAACAGAGGCAGGTGTTTCAGTCTCCCTCACCCCAGGTAATCCCTCAGGTTATGGAAATCCAGGGAGCGGTACTCGGAAGGGACACAACAACTCTCTTTTCCTTCCAGACCTCACCTCTCAAAGATAAAAGGCAGCAAAAAGTGTCTGCTTGAAAGCTGAGTAGGTCTGTCCGCAGGGACCATGCTGTAAAGGTCTTTGAACTGCCTCCGGGCTGAATCAGAACCTCATGTCCTGGATGAATTTTGCATTTAATCACCAAGGACCTGTTGCAGCTGCACACGGGCTCCGTGGCAGCCCACCCATTCCGCTGCATGACCCGTTGGAAAAAGAGGAGAAGCATCACCGCTGAAGCCCGATTTCTTTCCTGTCAGGAAACAGGGGGTGTAAATCCCAGAGCAGGTCTGTAATACGTCATCACGGCGAAGAACTCCGGCTCTTTTTCTGTACTCCCCAAATTCATGCATCTGGGAGCAGAAGAGGCAGGAGTTTTGCAGGAGGAGGCTGCATCAAAGCAGTTACCTCTGCCACAAGGTACTGCTAAGGAAGGTAGTGCAGTATTGCCAGCTGGCCAGCCCTCCCTTCTGATGCCTAGGGGGGTGTGTGTGGTGTTTGTGGTGTGTGTGGTGTGTGGTGTGTTGCCTGACTAAAGCACACCCTGCTTTTGCTGCCTGGGAAAGCAGAAGCTGGAATGGCAGTGTCCTGGCACTTTGTAAAACGTGACTTTACCCTCCTTCCTCCTCCACTTCCCTGTTTCAGTTCTCCATCGCTGCTTTATTAACAGGATTTGAGCTGTGCTTTCCTGACGCTCTCTGTTCCTTCTCCCCAGGATAACGTCTAATGCCTCTCAGATGACAGTTCCCCATATTATGGTCTGCTCAGAGGAGTGAGTCTGCAGAGATCCAAAGGGAACAGCAAGGTCTTAGCAGAGTATGTGCTGATTCCTGAGCTGGCATTGCAATGCACTGAGCAGCAGATAAGATAATGCAGACCTCTGCTGTAGGCAAAGCAATGAAGAATAGAAAATTGGCAGAACGCACTTTAGCAAACCCCTTCCCTTGGAGTATTTGGAGGATGGAAGCCTGATAACAGCAGCAGCCGAGGAAATCCCCTCCTTTTTTTGCGCATCGCTCCTCCCAGGAGGTCTCGATTGAAAATGACCTCGCAGATGGCATTTTTCTGGAGGAGCTGTGCTCATGCTGCTTGACATGACATTAAGGTCTTCCCATCCTACCGCTGCTGAGCGTGGTAAAGCTGCGGCTCATCAGCCCTAGACGCACTGCTGTGATTTTCTGGGTATCTCTGTGGGTGCGCTGGAGCAAAGCCTCTTTTCCTGGCCCTGCTGGGGTGGCTCGTGGTCCTTTGCTGTTCCAGCATGGAATGGACTGAGCAATGGCAGGGGAGCCTTGCGGGAGATTTGTGCGTGTGGCACAGCAAATGCATGGGGCAACAGGGAAGAAAAGTCTGTGAAAACCCTTTCAGCCCATGGGGCAAAGGCAGAATGCCTGATGGGATGACCCGGGTGTAGATAGCGAGGATCCGAGCAGCAGGGGAACGGGCTATCTCGGTCCCACCTTGCTGAGAAAATCAGCCCCAACAGCCAAGCCCTGCCAGACATTCCCAGACGATGGCAGTGGGTGTGCATGCTGGTGTGTGAGCATGGTTTCCAGTTGGGTCATTTGCTAAATGGAATGTGTAGCGTGTGCTTCCTCGCACATCCAATTCATTTCAGAGCTAACACAATAACGTAGCCTGTGCCTGCTATGCCTTCGTTGCTGGATGTCTATTTATTTTCAGTGGCCATGACAATCGAAGGATATAACTCATTTATTTTCAATACGCATTCTTACTGACAGACAGAGTCCGCATAATGGAGAGTATCTCATGTGAATATTTCTATTGTGAGACACAAGTTTCTGTCAATCTATCTGTCTTTCTCCATGCATATTTTTTCTCCCATTCCTTCTAGTGCGCCCATGAGGCCAGTATTTAGTAAATAGCTTTTGCTTTATAGACTGCTTAGTCCATTCTCATCTCCTATTATACAACTTCCACTTTCCTCAATAAAAAAAAAATCAGGATGGTGGCTGCTCGATTCAGAAAAACATAACTTCTTTCTATTTAACATTTTTTTTTTTTCTGGAAAACTATGACTTTTTCCAAAGTTTGCCCCAGATTCTGAGATGCCGTAATGAGATCTGCAATTCTGTGATACCTTTTACACAAATAGGTAGTTCTTGCACTAAGAGACCAAATCGTTGTGCAGCCTTCCCAGTCTGTGTTATAACATCTTGAGTTTGCATGTGCTGTTGAGTTTCAGTGCACGGGCACGGGCACAGGAGGGACTGCTGGCTTATCGTGTCGCTGTTGGTGGTGTCTCGGTTGGGTGTCTAAAATGAGGTGGATTGTTCCTGGGTCATGTATCTGGCTGACGTGTAAACCATGCCCTTGAGAAACGCAGACCCTCATTCTACCCAATGTTTGCCTGGACTAAGTTTCTCTGTCCCTTAAGCATTTAACTGTAAAATGAGCGTGGTAGCGCTTCCCCATGGAGCTGATGGGGTTTGTATTTCCTTTGTTTGTTACAAAATGGTAGGACAATGCCTTAAAATTCACCAGAAAGTTTCACGGCGTGATAGCAGTTGGGATGAACATCTGTTCATGAAAAAAGCTTCCTGGGTCTTGAATCGTTACTGGAGTTAAAATCTAACAAAGAGAAGGCTGCAGAACCTCAGTGGGGTCTTTTCATGGCAAACCCTATTTGAAGTCCTTTAATACTGAAAGTATTCACAATGGTTGGACTTAATGACCTTAAGGATCTTTTCCAACTTAAATAATTTTATGATTCTATGGATGAAACAACTCTCATCGGACAGAAAACTCGGAAGTGTGGCTGTAGGTCATTTACTTGGGAGGTGGGTGATTCATGTTTGAGACATTGGTCTGACTCAAGACCTTTTAAAAGGTCTGTGTTTTGTTCTGGTTTGAGCTGTTTCTTGACCAGGCATACTCCCCTCCCTCACTATGGGTTTGAGATGGGAAATAATCCAAAGATCTGAGATATCTCAGAAATGAGCACAGCCAAAGTATCAGAGACAGCTGGAGCTCAGAGGGTTTTGAGTGCAAAGGAAGATGAGGCACAGGGTGGGCCCTGGAGAAGGAAAGACAAAACACTTCTGTGTGCAAGAGCCAGCTGTGGGCTCAGCCTTCCCTTGCCCCCGTCCTCAGCTTACACCATGCACCTGGCTGCTTCGTTTGAGGGAGAGCAAGAACCACTCTTGTCTTCTAAGTGATTCCCATTCATCACAATTATTCATCAGGAGGCCAAGCGAGAGCTCCTCTGTCCCCTGATCCATACCGCACCTGCTGAGGGATCTGCACTCAAAACAGCATCTGGAGATGAGGCAAAATGCAAATGCTGCCCTTGAGATGAGGAAGAAATGCTGAACAAGAAGGATGTCATTAGAGTTGCAAGGAAAGAGGAGATGTTTGAGGGCTGCAAGGCTTTACCAAAATTTTCCTGGGAATTGCATGAGGCTTTCCTTTGCTTTGGAAATACCTCTGAGTCCAGCTTCTTGCACCTCAGCTCTCCTGTCTGCAAAATGGGGGGAAATAGCCTTTCTCCCAGAGAGACACTGAGAGCTAAAGTGCTGGAAAGCTGTGGAGAGGCAAGGTTGTAAAAAACAGAGAACAAGGATGATAAATGTCTTTCAGCCACCATGTCCTGGTGTTTCCTTAGCCCGTGGCTCTCTGCGACTAACACGTTTCATCTCACAGGGTCTCCTTGACAACTGGTCTTGGACAGAGTTCTCCTGGGTACAGCCTGCTGTCTGCAGTAGACGAAGGGTGAAATCATGGGAAGCATTGAAATGTACTTGTGCTCTTGCTACATGAACCACACTTAAATATAGTCATGCCCAAAACTGTAAGTGAAAGCCGGGAAAGACCAGCATCATATTAAAATAACCAGCATGGTTTCCATCTGGGGGGGTAAATTGGAACAACATAGGTTGTCATGACTTTCTTCCATACACCTCATGCAAATGCCCCTTGGAGACTTCCTGACAAATAATAAATAACCTCCCAGATGTTCCCTCTTGCAGAATCTTTGTGCTTATCTGACCAAGTGCAGTGATGCCATGTGAAAAAAACATGATGTGACAGCTGAAAACCGCTCTGTGGATTTACTCCAAACACTCCTTGCAAGGTCCTGACCACTACGGATCAGTGTCCGTGATCCTCATGGAAGGCAATGGGCACAAATCAAAACCGTCATAAAGTGAAAGAGGAGAAGTTCTCAGTTGGTTAAAGGAGAAAACAGGTCTGACTTCAGTGTCAGCCTGGGTGGCCTCTTGAGGTCCCTTCCAAGCCTAATTATTTTACGAGTCTATAATAAAAAGCAGGTGCATACCTGCTGGGTCTTATCCCCTTTTGCTGTTTTTTGGGAGTCTCATTTTTTCATGCTCAATTCACTCTCAGTCTCCAATGTGAGGATGAAAAATGAGATAAAATTTTGGAAGATGGTTACCTTCCCTTCTGTCAGCCTTGCGTATAAGTTTGAGTTCATGTTACTGACCTAAGGAAAAAATTGGCTTAAACACACAGTTGTTGACAACTCTGTCTGCACTGAGCATCTGAGGCATTCACAGCTCTGATTCCGTAATGAACCTGTCACAGTTTCTCTGAGCGAGCCCCTGTCCATTTCCATCTCCTGGAACCAGCCCTGTTTGCTTTAGGAGGAGACAGTGGAGATTCCCTGAAAAAAAACCAACCCTCAAAACCATCATTCAGCTCCTCTTGACTGAGAAAATGTGCCTCGCAGCTCCTGAGGAGCGCAGCCGGCTGCACAGCAGCAGCGAGGTCATCTGAGGCATCTCTATCTCCTCTGGCAGAGCCCGGCGTCTGCGAGTCCCTCCTACGCCTTCACAGAAGCATTTGTTAAAGGAATTTATACCTGGAGTGCCAGCCAGATTCAGCTTGGCCAGTGCAGCAGAATTACGGAATCGCAGAATCACCAAATGGTGGGGGTTGGCAGGGACCTCTGGAGATCATCTAGTCCAACCCCCTGCCAGAGCAGGGTCACCTACAGCAGGTTGGACAGGAACGCATCCAGGCGGGTTTGGAATGTCTCCAGAGAAGGAGACTCCACCACCTTTCTGGGCAGCTCATTCCCGTGCTCCGGCACCCTCAAAGAAGTTTTTCCTCATGTTCAGATGGAATTTCCTGTGTTCCAGTTTGTGCCCGTTGCCCCTTGTCCCGTCACTGGGCACCACTGAAAAGAGTCTGGCCCCGTCCTCTCACCACCCGCCCTTCGGATATTGCTGAGCATTGATGAGATCCCCCCTCAGCCTTCTCTTCTCCAGGCTGAACAGCCCCAGGTCTCTCGGCCTTTCCTCTCCAGAGAGATGCTCCAGTCCCCTGAGCATCTTCCTAGCATCCCCTGGACTCTCTCCAGCAGTTCCCTGTCCTTCCGGAACTGGGGAGCCCAGCACTGGACACAGTGCTCCAGCTGTGGCCTCCCCAGGGCAGAGCAGAGGGGGAGGATGACCTCCCTGGACCTGCTGGCCACGCTCTTTTCAATGCACCCCAGGATGCCATTGGCCTTCTTGGCCACAAGGGCACATTGCTGGCCCAATTAATTGCTTATGTATTAATTGACTGTCAGGGGGGACACATGGTCAGGGTGCAGGCAATAAAAGGCAATATATTGCTCAGGTACCGTGATAAGGTGGGCCCGAGCAGGGTGCCAGAAGGATGCGTTGCTGCCACAGCTATACCAACTGTACATGGTACTCGAAAGATATTGAAAGTATTTTGCCTGCTGGTCTGATGTGACCCTTTGGGCATGTTTCCATAGGAAGAGCTCTTTGGAAAAACAGATCCATGAAAAACTTTCTTGCCTACAAGATGAACACAGCTATGAGCGAGCTGGGCCGGGCGGGGAGAATGCAGGTCTCCCAGAGGGAGGAAAACATGAACTGTGGCTATATTTGCAGGTTGCAAAAGTCAGTGGCTATTTTGCCACCTGCATCTGCTGAGATGTTAAGAAAAAAACCATTAAATGTATTCTCTTTATTGAGGGATAAGCATAACTGGAATGGGCTTCTAAAAGCTTGCTGAGATTTCCGGACCTGTAAATAGCTGTGAGGAAACCTCTTAGGGATCACAAGCTCAACAAGCTAAGATGGAAGATGAGCTAGATGAGGTGGACATGTCTGATTCCCATCTGCCACAGATTAATCTATGAGACCAGCACCAGAAAAACAAAATTGCCCCTTGGAGGTAAAAGAGACTGTGAGTCATTTAAACAGATTGACACCAGCATGCTCAGGGCCCATCAAGAAACAATTTCCATCCAGCCATGAATATTTACAACTGAAGCAAATTCCATTATTTGAAGAAAAGCTGAATTGTTTTGATCATTTGTTGTTGTTGCTGTTGAAGAAAGGATTTAGCCTGTGTGTTAAGTCAGGGAGCGTGAAGTGAAGAAGTGAACGGTAATGGAAAATGCACATATATTTGCTTAGGGTGAGATAGATGAAAGGAGTTTTAATCTGCACTTGGTTAGATTTCCAGAGAGGAGCCCGTCACAGGGGAACCTGGGCCATCAGGGCGTTTTCACATGCAATAGAAGTTGCTCAGTTGTCTGCTCCTGTCAGATGACTCAGTTCTGCACTGTGATTTCCTCAGAGAGATCGGAATTTGAAAAGAAAATCAGAAGTGAGAAAGCCTGAGCCAAACTCAGTCTACTCCCCAAGTGCTTCTTCAGAGCAGTTTGACCTTGCACGAGAGGCGGATTCCAGGCTCTGCCCAAGTGGTGGGAGCTTCAGGGGAAGCCTTCGGGGCTACCTTTCAGTTAGTCCAAAGGTTGCTCAGATCTTACTTCTAGTGTGAGTTTGGTGGGAAATGGAGTTTGCCCTGAGGGAAACTGATAGTTCCGAGTCTATCCTCCTTCTATATCTGAAAAAAACCCCAAGAGGTTGAAGGCCAAAAATTTTAGTGGGATGAAGTTTTAGCTGCTTTAAAGATCTGAATCTTCATGATGCTGTTTCAACAATGTTGAAGACTGATATATAAATGAATGTAGTATAAAGATGGGCATGAAATTAAAGGAATTATAAATGTGTTTGCCTTTTTAAAGGTTTTGACATTATTGGAGGAAGAAAATCAAAACAACGCATTTAGACATTTTCTTGTTTCGTATTTCATTCTTGCTCTTTCAAAGCTTTCTGAAATCCCACGCTCACGCGGTGGAGGACAGTCATGCAAGGACTTCACTTTATGGGGCTGAATCCCATAACAGTGATTCAAACTGTTTGTTCACCTGAAGGTTTGAAGGAAATTAATCTTAGGCCAGGAGAAGAGAATAAATAAACCCTAGCAAATGCTCTCTGGTGACTTAACTGCCTGTACTGTGAGAATGACAATTTAAGGCCTCAAATCTCTGCAGCCGTGACGGGTGACTTACTTCCCCCAGTTCAAGTGAAAAATGATGAGCTGATGGTACAGCGGAGAGGAGAGTATAATTGCCAAGTGGGATCGCTCAATGGCAGGCAAGAAAACATCATCGCAGTATGCCATAGGCGGGACAATAAAGGACTAAATTAATTGCAGAGGAGAGTTAATGACCAGTGCGAGGAATTAATGTAAGCTTAACCCTTAATTAGCTAAACTTTTAACACCACACTCCACTGCTCCCTGGCACTAAAATGGATAGTATATATAGAGACATTTCTGTATTTCTTCCACCGCCACCTGCTACGCTTTGGAAGAGCAGCATGTGTGATCCATCTTTGCCTGCCATGCATGAGACGGCAGCGTCAGTAGCGCTGTTATCTCATCAGCAGTTTTCCAGCGATGGAGAAACCTTTGAGAGCTGAACAAGGATATCAGGGAGCCTTCAGCTTGACCTCAAATGTGTGAAAGCGTCATGTTTTGGGAGATGGGAGGGACTGTAAGCCACCTGGAGTGATGATTTATTTGAGGGGGGGCCTTGGATTAGAACAGAATTTTGCCACCAAGTTTCTTGGTTTCTCACTGAAAATATGAACCAGAAATGGTACTGCAAAGTCTGCTGGGAGCTGCAGTTTCCGTCCATCATACTCCCATTTTTCTCTGGACACCCTCGTTGGATTATATCTCCCAGAACGTAACATGGTGTCTCCTCTTTTGCTAGAGAGGTGATGGCTACTTACGGCAGTCACACAGTCCTGATATATTACTTTTTTTCTTTGAAGCATTTAATGTTTGGGGATTCTTCCTTTTTTTATTGAAAAGAAACAAAGTGTTTTCCCAAAAGTTTTTGTGCAAACTGCTGCTGTGGTAGATTTTCAAACAATATTCCCACTTAACCCAATCTCTATGGAAAAAATTGAACCAGTTTTCATGAGTAGCATGACCAGACAGGGTGTGGGTATCATACCCTCATTAAGAGAAGGATTTGCTGTGCCAGATGCTAAGCTTCATACTTGTTGAGTGAACTGCAGTTTTTGTACTTCACCCTAGTAATGAACCCCACAGCTACCATCCCTTCTACAGATGCTCCATGAACACTCTAAGTGGCCATTAACTAACGCTAAATTATGATGGAGCATCTCCTGAAATACATGTGACATCCACATGAATAACAAGTGAATTTGTTTCTGTCAAGGCAATGACAAGGGATTGCAGTTGAATTAACATGAGTGCCGTTTGCTGCTCTACACCAACCGCAACAAGTTCCTTGTAGGGTGTGTGTAATTACAGGGACACAAATGACAGCGGAGGGATGCCGCGAGTGCGAAGATGCAATAGTATGGACCATTGGAGGATGAGCTGTGGGAAAAAGCAAGTCCCAGGCTGACAAACCAATCCTATTTCTATTGAACCCCAGTGAAGTTTGCCTCCTAAAGACATTAATGAGAGTGAGATCATGCTGTTAGCCCCCACGATTGCATACATCCCTGGAAAAATCATTCTCTTCTCCTTATCACTTGGTAGTACAAAAAGATTCTTGGACGTCAGTCCTATGATGATGTCGCTGTACATCTTCATCTCTCCGGGGAAAAACAGATCAAGAGGGAAAGGATTTTTCCACAGTGTTCATGCATGGTATTAGAACAATGTGCACAAGTCTCCCCTAGTGCCTATAGGACTCTAAAGTTTCTAAAAACTGTTTCTCTGCTGGGAACGGTAGTGTTCAGAAACTTGTGTTACATCTCTGCTTCCATTGGCGTGGTGTGTCTGGCTGAGCCGTGGCTCCCATCCTTGTTCTCAATCGGTGTTGGGTATCTTGAGGTGCTGAGCAGGGCATGAAGTGGCAGGTTAAATGAGGCGGGAAAAAGGAATGGGGAGAGCAAACAGAGGAAGTGGGAAGGTGAGACAGAAATGGGAGAAAACTGTATTTATGGCATGAGGAAGCAGAGCCCTGAGGTTGGCCTAAAGAAAAACAAATTCAGATCAGAAGCAAGCATGGGTTTTTGAAACAGATTGATGAGCCTGGAATTGGTATGAACATTTCCATTGAAAACTTTCCACCAGAAAATGTTTTCTGAATGCAAAAAATTGCTTTCCTAAAGTTACACTGACTGGGATGAGATTTCCCATGAGAAAAATGAAAGCTTTTTGTCTTAAACCATTTCTATTTCCCATGAAATTAATTAAAAAAAATCGCAGAGCAAAATAAAATCTTGAAACCCTGGGATGTCTCATTAAATGGATGTTCTGGTGTTCAGCTAGTTCTGAATTATTTAATGAAAAAAATCACCTGGAGCTGGGGAGCTTTCCACCACGTGGTGTCTCTACATCTTGCACTTGTAGGCCAGGTGCACCCCGGGCTCTATTTTACATGGGGTTTGGGGCAAACCCTGATATCACCTGATGTTAGTAAGGGTGAACCCTGAGTTATATACTCGTATCTGGCTTTCCTGGAAGAGGGGGATTTCATACACTGCTTTCAGACGAGTCCTGTCTTTCAAAGAGCAGGTTTCAGAGCAAGATGATTTCTGGTAGACCATCCTCTGAGCTTTCTGGAGATGCTTCAGTTTTAGCCTTATTTCCTAATAATAGCAGGCTTCAGCAATTTTGCCTCCATTTCAAAAAGCAGAAGTCTCAAAAACATTTGGTTTCTACAAGTTTCATGAAAACTGGCAGCTGGGAGAAACCCAAACTCAAGTCCACTGAGGACAAGCAGGGTCAACGATGGTATTATACATTTTGTTTGACAGCGACCAGCTGTCCAACAAACACACGTGTCCCACTTTCTCCAAAAGCAGCCTGGAAGTAACAAGACAGCTTACACTTTTCTGACAGTACAGACAGCACAACGAAGGAAAAATCAGTATGCATAGGGCTGAGCTACCCATGGGACATGGAGAAACAACCCAGAGGCAGATCTGTGTGTGCGTGAAGGTAGGTACATGGATGCGGATGTTAGCTGCTCCTGGGTTATTCTGCTTTTGTCTGGTGGGAATCCTAAGGGACCTGAGACAGAGCAGGGAGAGGTTAGAAGACAAAATATCTTCATCCTTAGGAAAACAATCTTCATTAATTCTTCTGTTTCAAGCATCGCAGAATCACAGAATCACCGGGGTTGGCAGGGACCTCTGGAGATCATCTAGTCCAAACCCCCCTGCCAGAGCAGGGTCACCCAGAGCAGGTTGCACAGGACGGCATCCAGGCGGGTTTGGAATGTCTCCAGAGTC
>VFFE01007688.1:1399253-1445997 GCA_008921705.1 Burhinus oedicnemus | reverse complement strand
TGAAATATTGATAATAAAATAATAAAAAGAAAAATAATGAAATATATACAAAACCGTATCAAGCTCCCAGGATGACAATCACGTCACCAGCAGGTTCTGGGGAAGTCCCAGACTGGACTCGGTGACAGATGGGAACTGGATTCCGGATCTGGATTCAGGATCGGGATCAAAGGCAGACGCAGAGACAGAGTCCTCCCAGGACGCCGGCCATTGAAGAAAGAGAGCTGACCCTTTGATCCCTTAGCTTTTATACTGAGCATGAGGCAGATGGGATGGAATACCCTTGTTGGTCAGTTTTGGGTCACCTGTCCTGTCCACTCCTCCCCGCAGGTGTGACCCCTCTACGCTTTTCCGCTTCCGACCCTCCAACGGGGCAAGTAACAAATTTGGCTGGCCTTGGTTGTTATAGCAATAAGTATAAGCCAGAGCCTCTCTGCATACCGTTCCTTGGCCTCAGCTATAAACATGGGTCTTATCACTCTGAGAGCGAACAGTTTTCTGCAAAACATGCTGTTAATTTCAGCAGTTAGAAGAGGCCTAGCTAAAAAGAAAAGTTACTGAACAAAATTGGTCCTGTTTTACCTCAAACCAGGACACCATGTTGTCCAGAAAGTCAGAGATGCTCGTGCTGGTTTATTATTGAGGCATGGCTTTGGAATACAGTGCTGTATATACAATATGGGCTACACAGACAGAGAGGATTTTGGGGGGACAAGAGCCCCACAGTGTTAGGTGGTTTATGCAGTAAATGCCCACACGCCATCTCTCAGAAAGAAAGTGGGAATGTGGAAGAGGGACTGGGAGAGTGGAAACATCCTTTTACTTTTAAGCTGAGGCTCAGACAAATGGCAAGAATCTGATTCTTCCCTTCTGAGCTTGGGAAAGGGTGGGAAAACTGTGAGTTTAAACCATTTTAACACCTTCCCTTGCTGGGCTCTGCCATTCTGAATAGTCCCTAACCATCCTGGTGTGACTTCTTTTGCACTTGTGGCTCGTGGCTCTCCACAAGAGTTGGGAAAAGGGAAAGAGCTCCTGTACAGAGCCCTCCAGCCTTGCTCCTGCTGTGCCCTTTGCTCCACCCTGCCAACTGGAGACTGAGCAGAAATACTGCCATTTCACTTCAACATCCAGGTTATCCCTTTGGTCCCGTTACATCCACCGTGGTTAGCTCTTGGTCTCCAACCTGAAGTAAGCCAGCCAGCCCTTGGGTTGAAAACAGGGGCACTGATACCTTGCTCCATGGCATGCACCAGACAGATGGCGTGGGTGGGAGCTGCCCTGCATGCCTCCTCCCAAGGACCAGACCACTCTCCACGATATTAATCACCAAAGATGGTGGTATGTGTGGCCACACTGAGGAGGACTAGGAGAAGACCCCAAAACCCATACGGGGTGAAGCTGCTTTGTGTCAGCAGGAGCCACTCCCAGCTTAACTCCATGAGCACCAGCTTTTCCCCTCCAACCAACTAGCTCTGAGGCTGCCTGATTCCTGGCAGCAGGATGCTGAGAACCTGGGCTGCAGGAGCCGGGATACACGAGCTGACCGCAGCTTTGCGTCGCGCTCCTGTGGGCATGGGTAGGAACAGCCGCCCGCCCAGCTCCGAGCCTCCGTAATACCGCGTTGCTGCAGCGTTCGCACGCCTCCGGATCGACGGTAAAATTGTCAGCTCCTTGGGGCAAGGACTGTCTTCCTGCTTTATGTTTAGTATTAAACATTTATTTTCAGAATTGATTAAAAATTAAATAAGGGAGGGGATTTGTTTTAGCCTGCCTCAGAGAATGACGTGGGTTGTGATTTTGTGCAGAGACAAGAATATCCATCATTCCCATTTGGAAGGAATTAAAACCAAACAGATTTTTCTATGAATGTCTTCACTCAAAACCCCATTTTGATAGCCTTACTGTATTTGCTGACTCTATTTGCAAGTCAGGTACGCGGTGTACCTGAGCGTCCATAGCTATTCCCAGCTCTGCAAACCCCAGATAGCTTCTGCAAGCGCCTGCAGGCTAAACAGCATCCCTAAGTAGAACGTCTGCCTCCCTTCCACTTAGGAATGCTGTTAAATGTGGAAGGGTATTTCTAAGCCTAAGATTACTCCTCCATTTCGTGCGCCATTGGCTGTTTGTTGCTGCAATTAATTGCAGAATATTTTCCTCCCGTGTTTCAAAACAATCCTTAACGCTACCCCTTGCAGGGGGTTGAAGTAAAGCGCAGCTACCACACGTAAATTCATGTGGCAAACTATTTCTAGAGATCAAGCAAGGACAATTTAGTCAACAGGGGTAGGGAAATGTGTTGTGCATTTATTTTCTTGCAAATCAGGCAGGTACGTACACAGTCCCCATTTGCAAAGTAATCTCGGAACTGGGGAAGAGGTGTAAGTGAATTGTTATTGTTTGTCCTTTTAGCTTGTTTATTCCTTCCATGCTTTTTTCTACCAGGAGGAGAAATAAATGTGTGAGTCAGGTATGTTCTTGTAATGGCGCTCGTCTTTCAAAAAAGACACACACGCTTTCATGAAACACAACAAACCCAGAAAACAGCCTGCATTTGTTGCTTTGGTCTGGCCCTCCTCTAAGCTGTGTGCCCAAGCAGCTCCATCTCCCTGCAGTGGTGCGTGGTCCCACTTGGAAGAGTTTCTCTTTGTTTTCTGTCCAGGCACATCCAGGCTTGACATTTTCCAGCTACTGGGTGTGCGACCAGGGGTCCCCCTCAGGCCGCATCAATATGATGTTTTTCAGTCAAGATGTTGGCTCCTGTCTCACTGGATTCTTAAGGATGGCAATGATTCAGTGATGCAGACAGTGATTTTTTTATCACTTATTACAGCAGTGAGGCACCAAAACCCAGTTTTATGCATATGATGCTTTCTACTTGGCGGGGGGAAACCCACGTTCCTGAGATATCCATCTGGGCAGCCCTGCAGAGGAGGTTTTTGTGTCTTGCTCCTGAGTTGAGAGACAGTTTCCAGTAACTCCACGCTGGGTTTCTCTACCTACCCGGTGCAATCTGGGAGAGGAAGGGAAGGTCAGGGGAAGGGGAGCCTGCCGTTCGGAGCGGGGATCGGGGAGGCTCCTGTCTCTGCTGTAGGTCAGCAAAGGGCCGCAGCAGAGGGTGTTCCATAGGGACCAAGCTCAGCTCCTTTCTTGCAGGCACCAGGGAGCTGTGAGATGTGCCTTTGGTCCTTTGGCCCACCTTGCACGGGGTGTGAAGCGCACGCTGGTGGCTGCGAGCTGGGCGGACTTTCTGCTGGTGGAAGCAATGTGCAGGTCTTTGGCTGAGTCCAAGGACAAAGAGAAAATGTGTGTTCCTCTGCTCCACACAGTGAAAGCAAGACATAGCGCAGTAGGATCAACATCAAGCTTTTTCTCCAGTTACCACATTTTCCAGAGATGTAGGAATGGGTCCCCAAGTGCAGCACCACATGAACGTACCTTTGGGAACCCAGGCTCTGCGATTCGATGCCAGTTCATTTTGGGGTCTCTGCAAACTGTATCACTTTGTGCAGCACAGATGGCCTTGGAAAAGCACGAGCAGAAGCACGTCTGATGGTGTCAGCTGATATTCCCCCAACCCTGAAGTCAACCACCTGCTCTGCTGCCTGTGTGATCTTGACTCCAAGGAATTCAAGAGAGCGAGGGACATTTGTATGAGCTTCCATTGCTGGAAATAATGCTTAGCCCTATTCTTTCCCCGTATTTTTCATGCCAGACTGTCATAAAAAAATATTTCCATGCTGAATTTCATAGCTTTCCTCTCTCCTTTACTAGTAACACAGAATTATCTTTCTGTTTCTTTAAAATTCTGAGGTTTAGCAAGTAGATAAATTACACTTCTTAAAAACCCAGCCCAACTGTGAAGTAAATATACCTTTCCTCTCAGGGAACCATTCCTTTGACTTGTTATTTTGAGCTCCATCATGGTTGTTGCCATGCAATGGCAACTTTGTGGAAAAGGAGGTTAAGTGCTAAGGTTAAAACAGGTTCAAGCATAATCCAGAGTGCCCTTGGCAAAGACAGAAGTGTTTTAGTGGGTCCCATTCATCATTGCCTGACTGCTTAAAGTGGTGGAGTGGCTCATTATTGTTTTTATATGCCTTTATGAGAGCTGCAAAGAGAAAAGTACCACTCTTTTCCTCCCTTAACCCACACTCAACAGGGAACAATATTTAAGCCCTCAGAGTGCAATGTAAAAAGTTTCCTCTTCAGAAACCAAATTCCTCTGCATGAGCCATGTGGAGCGGCTCAGGCTCAGCTCCAGACTGGAGGTTTCCGTTGGTTTCTGCACTTACGTCTACAACAGCATTTTGGATCTGATAGCAGGGAGCTGCTGTTGCCAGCTGGTATTGCCAGACCTGCCTTCATGAAACCATCATCTGCCCCTAAACCAACCGGTGCCTCTTCTCTTGACCGATCCTGCCAAAGCTTTGTCCTCCCTGGGAGTTGGATGAACCTTCAACAGGGGCCATGGACTCTGAAATGTAGGTAAAGAGTGAACCATAGAATCATAGAATCATAGAACCACCTAGGTTGGAAGAGACCTTTAAGATCAGCAAGTCCAACCATTAACACAACACTGCCAAAACTAACCCATGTCCCTCAGCACCACGTCTGCCCGGCTGGTAAATACCTCCAGGGATGGTGATTCCACCACTTCTTTGGGCAGCCTGTTCCAATGTTTGATGACCCTTTCAGTGAAGGAATTTTTCCTAATATCCATCCTAAACCTCCCCTGGTGCAACTTGAGGCCATTTCCTCTTGTCCTGTCGCTTGTTCCTTGGGAGAAGAGACCGACCTCCCCCTCGCTACAACCTCCTTTCAGGGAGCTGTAGAGAGCGAGAAGGTCTCCCCTCAGCCTCCTCTTCTCCAGGCTGAACAACCCCAGGTCCCTCAGCCGCTCCTCACAAGACTTGTGCTCCAGACCCCTCACCAGCTTCCTTGCCCTTCTCTGGACACGCTCCAGCACCTCAATGTCTTTCTTGTTGTGAGAGGCCCAAAACTGAACCCAGTATTCGAGGTGGGGCCTCACCAGTACAGGGCGATGATCACTGCCCCAGTCCTGCTGGCCACTCTATCCAGGCCAGGATGCTGTTGGCCTTCTTGGCACACGCTCATATTCAGCATTAAAAAAAACCCCAAACTATTTTGAAGATGACAGATCACAAACATCACTGAGCAAAGACCTTCTTAGTGCTCCATCCTTGCCTATTTGTTTTGCACATGTCGATCCCAGCTGATACATGCAGTAGCTCAGAGTAGTCCATACCTGAGAATTTTTGTGCAGATATGTAAACTACCAGAATAAGGCAGAGGTCCCGACTAGGTTTTTTTTAATTAAGTGACTGTTTTAACTTTATGTACCTTGCCAAGGGTCTTTACAAAGCTAGTTCTTACGGAGATCAGGATACGTTAATCCCACTGGACAAAGCAGTGGTAAATGCTAGCACAGAGTGAACGGTTAGTCTCACATGTTCAAAAGCAGCTGAACCCAAACTGGAACAGGTACAGAGAGAGACTACGAGAAGGATTAAGAAAAAGAGGCACCTGTTCTAGGAGGGAAGATTATAAGAATTTAGCTTGTTTAAGCTAGCACGGCAAAAGCTGTGTGAAGCTCTGTAGAAAATACGTCAAGGGGATCAGCACTGAGAGGGAAACGGAGCTATTTCAGCTAAATGATGATGCTGGCTTTGGAGCAAATGGTATAAATTGGTCATAGATAACTTTATGCTGGAAGTTAGAAAGGTTTTTTTTAATGCTTGAGGAAACGAAATCCTGAAGTAACTGCTCGATGGGAATAATGGGGATAAAAAGCCTAGCAGGCTTTAAAACAGGATCATCCCTTGCGGATGGGATTATATGATGTGGTTGCCAGTAACCGGAGGCTGCGTTCAAGGACCTCTCCAATTTGATGCACACCAAAGTTTTCCTTTACTGAAGAAAAGTGTTGGGTATACACCTGGATCGTGGGTGTTAAGCACATCTGATCTGGGTTCAGCGGGGTGGTGGGATGCCTGGGAAACCCAGAAAAACACAGTCATGTCCTGGAAAGTTCTTACCCTTCAGTTCTTGGAGGCACATAGTGTGAATCCTGTGTTTCTTGAGTATAGGGAGACTTTAATACACAGTTTGTCAGATCTGGAAATTTTATTAACTCAGACCCTGTCTCTGTCTGGATGGAGATTTAGTATTTAGTATTTAGTCCATCAGGGTGCAAGTCCTTTGGGTGGTTAACCCTGTCCAGTGCTGTGTGAAGATCCCATGTGGAGGCTGAAGCAGCTTCTGTGGTTGAGGGTGTTCATGTCGCCTGCTACGAGCATCTACGCAAAACATGAGTGCAAGACACCTGAACTGAAGCCAGTCTCTGGTCTGACAATCTCTCAAACTCATTAATGTCAAGCTGGGGACATCCTTGAGTGTTATTCAATGTTTTCACCTTCAAGGGGTGGTAAGAACTTCCTGGGGGTTTTGCTAACGGCCAATCTGACTGAAATGAAGGCACTAGATGTGGTGGGATTTTTGTTCATCATCTGTACTGATATAGCATCTGTGAGCCCCTGAAATGCTGTTGCATTAGATCCAAAAATGGATCAGAAAGATGGTCTCTCTATTGCTTAAAAGCAATAGAATGTTCTCTCTGATTTAAGGGAGAAAAAGAGGGGAAAGCATCGGCTAGATTGATTCTGACCAAATAGCTTTCCAGTACTCATAATACAACAGAGAGAGAAATGCAAACCATATTTGAAAAGACAATCATACCCTCCCTCTGCAGAAATGAGTTACTTGGTCTTGATTTTATCCACCTGGGAACTCTGATTATTGTCTCATGAAACAGAGCACCTGGTCTATTATCCCATAAATACACGAGAGCAAATGTGTTGTGTTTTCATTACAAAGCATGGCTCCCCTGCAGGGCTGCCGCACGCTCTGGAATATACTGCGGAAGAGGGAAGAAATTTGGAAGTTTGCCCTCAGGTTTCCTAGAGAGACAAGGCTGTGGTAGCACTTAGAGAAATATTCGCTCTGCCCACCGGGGTTTCCCTCCCAGTGATTGTTGTCGCTATTAATTAGAACTGTATGGAAACATTCACAGGCAAACCTGGAGCCACGTCAAACATGCCTTGCAGGGTTGTGTTACAGGCTTAAATTGCAAATCAACTCCCTTGAAAGATGCACCGCGATGCCTGAAGGGAGCGAGTGAGCGAGTGTGCTGGAAATCTGGCATCAAGTGATGCGGGAATGCATTTAAGACAAACCAAGGTCCAGATGTCGACTCATTAAGATTCACTTTCTGTTGACTTAGGGGCTATTATCTAACGAATCTGGGACTGGCATCCCAGCTTTGTGCTGAATGTGCAGTTCAGCCTCCTTTCTTCTTGGTTTTAGTGCCAGCACTGGGATTTTGCTCTGAGTCCATTTTGTCCCCATTTGAATCCTAAATTTTGCGCTCGAAAGCTCCGCTCAAAGTGAGGACAGCAATGACCCTGCTAACACCACTGGGTGCTGCAGTCAGAGCCAGTACTATCGAAACCCTTTGGTGCTTTGCTCGATTCACCTACGACCCACCTCCAGAGGGATTACCCTGATGTAAAGGAGAACTGTGGATCAGGCCGGCTAGGTCTCGGCTGGTCCTGCTGCAAAAGGAGGGATGCTCTGCTTAACCAATGCAGCCAGCAAGGAGAGAGGCTAAAAAGTAAATCTGTACTGGTTGTTTGGTACAAAGTACAATAAAGCCAGTTGAATGGGTGGGAGAGGCTTTGCCGGAGCTCACTTGGATGTTGAAATCACCTCTCCTGGTCACCAGTAAAAGGTTTATGCTGGTGAAAACGCAGCAGGACAGAAGCGTGCAGGATCTGCCCTAGCCAGCAGCTCAGCATCACCCCTGAGATACGTGTCAGACCGGGATGTGAGAGAGTTTTCCATCTCTCGCTGTTGTGTTCCAGATCATTTGCTTTGACTGTGTGCATATGTTGTCAATTCACCAGCACCTTTACGCAGTCAGTTATAATTCACATTTGCTGTTTTTTAATGAACGTTTGTTCACTGGAGCATTTTCCAGGGAGTGTGCGTGGTGCACAGAGCCAGCCCACATCCCAGCAGCCTCCAACACAATTTAAGCGAGGAATCGAGCTCAGAAACAAATCAAGAATATATTACGTGACACGCACCGCCTGCAGTGTGAGACAGAGGGGGACTCTGTGAATGGGAGTCTTGCAAGAAAGTCCTAGCAGCCACGCAGATTGAATACTTCTTGTCAATGCAGTGGAAAAATCCTGAGGAGCATCATGGCCCTGCTGAAATTCCCTTAAAATCCAAATACAGCCTCAGTCAGTGCTGCACTGAAGCACTCACCGTCTTCTGTTCCCACCGCAAGGTCTGTTGTCTGGGTTGCCATTCCCATTGTCCAGATGGAGAATGGAAGCAAACCAGGGTTTATGGATCGCATGGTGAGAAGTGGCCTTTGAGAAACATCCCAGGAGGCCCAGCTCTTCAGGAGAGTATTGAGAGACAGAAAGGATACAGACAGAGCCAGGACTGAGTGTGATTCCTCTAAAGATCCAGGACTCATGCAGAAAAGGGAACGCATGGGCTATGTGAATACTTCAGAGGGTGTTGGGAGCCCAATCCACTCTGTTGATAGAGAGAGCACTGCAAATTCATAATTAATGTAGATAAACATGTTTGAGTTAATTACTTCTCCCATTTGATGGCTGTGCAAATGATGCAGTGACTAATAGAGACTGCTTTCCTTTCTTCTTTGCTGTGAAAGCCAAGGCTACCACACGTGCTTGGGAAGGACGTGTCAGGAAAGCCAAGGAGTGGACGTCAAAGTGGAGCAGCTCTGAATCTTTCTGGGGGCACGAGCCTGCGACCAGGAAACTGGACTTGGATTTCAGAAGTTTTTGCTTCTATCTCTTTGCCCTTAAATGCAGCTGCTGCTTGGACAAAATCAGCCTGGCTTTAAAGTAGGTCAGACTCTGTAGAACTGGTGTCATCTCAGGATGCTCTGGAGAAGAAGAAATACATGTCAGTGTGACACCACTCTGTACAGCAACTTTTAATAGAGCTGCTCTCCATTTACAGATCCATGTGATTCAGACAGTGGCTGTAACACAGAAGAGATACTGCATCCAGCTGGAACAACCCATGGGTCACGAATCCCACCTGAAGGGATGGATTCAAGCAGAGATGAGGACAGCGCAAGAGCAACATGGGCATGGAGGTTCAAATTCTCAAGCTGCTTCCAAAAAAAAAAAGAACTTGGAGATGCACTAGGGTCCTGAGCACCTTTTTAGCAGATTTGGGGTCCCAAAAACCTAGTTGTCCACTCAGACTCTAGTGTCTCATCCCAGATTTTTTTGGCTAGTCTGTCAGCAATTCAGTCTGGACTGTTTTAATAGCATGAAGGCATCCTGGACAGGATCCTTTCAGGTCTCAGACACATAATTAGCAGTTTTGGGTTCTAAACAGCTTGTTAGCGTTTTGGGAATCAGAAAGGCGACACCAATGAATCATGATTTCAGGCACCTGCTCAGCAGCTGTGAGTTTTGGATCCCCCCCTGTTAGCAGTCCCAGGGAGTTTCAAACCTGTTCTCAGGGAAGCGTTTCCATTAGCCTGGCGAGAAATTCCTGTTTTGTCTCCTTGTCATCCCCCAGCAGCCAAATCCTTCTGCTTCATTTTCCTGGAAGGCGGCAGTCCCAGGCGCCGCCGCTGCTGAGCTGCAGTTTGCCCTCTTTGCTACGTGCTCTAAAATCTGCGTTTAGTTTAACACATGAAACCAATCTGTTTCCCAAACCCAGCTGCAAGTACAGCCCTGCGGGGGAGCTTGGCAGCGCCGCCAATCCGACACCGCTCACCGGCAGCGCTCGGGTGCGCGGGCTTTTTGGGAAGGCAGTGAAGAGGAGCGGAGAGGTGGAGGAAGATGTAAAAGCTGATCTGCACAGCACCTCTGAGCGGCTTCCCCTTCTCCCAGAGCCTCCCACCATTCAACAGAAACACAAAAGAGAATGGAAAAATAATATTTGCTGACTCTCTGAGGAATGTAAGGCTGAAGCACACTCCACGGGAGGGATCTATGCATTATTTATGGCTCTCCTTGCCGTATGCTATCCCCCACTGGATGAGCAAGTTTTCTTGTTCAGAGAGATGCTCTTAACAGACAGTTTAAACCCCAATCCCTTTTCTCCACTGGGCTGGGACTGCAGGACACGAAGGCGTAGCTGCGTTCCCTTCATCTCCCCAGGTGGGAGCAGCCGGAAGGATTTCTCAGACCAGCCGCGCGTGGGATGTGGACTCACCACCCCGGAGAACACGTCTTCCCTGGGGCAGGCTTCGCTGTGGGTGCCCTCACCAGCTCGATTTGAGCCAGCAGAGCTCTGCTGAGCCAGGCAGCAATTAGCCCTGTGTTCTCCCTGCCTAGACAGCCCTTGGAAACGGTGCTTCTGAGGCAAGCTCTTCCAGCTGGGGTAGGTTCGTTTCACAGCCTCTCCTGATGGCTTCCCTTGGAAATGCTGCGGCTTTGCGATGGGTTCCTGTCCTGCTGGACCGCAGCCCAGTCAAACCTGCGTTGCAAAGTGTGCTGGCACCAGTTCAAGTTGTTTTGCTCCATGACGCGTGTAAAAGAAATCAGAATAAAAAATCAGAGCAACGTAAAGGTAACGCTGATGTGGGCTTGTTTGCGTTCTCCTTCTCTATCGCCATAAAATATGAAACTGTATTATAACATGATAGGTTTTTATATTGTGTTATTCTAAGCTTCATATATTATAAAAAGTTTATATTAAAGATGATATTAAATAGGTTTCTACACACATATTAAATGGATATTTAGTATAAATTAGGTGGGTTTGTTATTATAAAACGCCAGCAATATTTCAGTACAGCAACATGCTAAAACTAAAAGGGATTAAAGCGATAAGTTGGAACTGTTTTACCTACCTAAGATAAAATACTTCACCATTTCTGAAACTAAACAAGAAAGTCCAAGTGATTCATTTAGACTTTTGTCCTCAAGTGGATTTCACTGAATCAAATTGACACTTCGCTGTGAAATGTTAGAAACGAGATGAGACCACATTTTCCTCTCAAGTGTTTGCTGATTGAGCAGCCGGCAAGCCAGGGCCACGCGGGCTCTGGGAGGCTGGTGGGGAGGTGGGAGCAGGAGCAAGGGTTTTGAGTGATTGCAGAGGAAAATGGTCAGCGCTTTGGGGAAAACGGCCAGGTGTGGGATTATTCCTCTGCCTCCTCCAGCGTGGTCTCATCTCTTGGGCTTTCCGTGCTATTGGAAGCAGCCGGAGAGCAGCGGGGAGGGTGTGTGTGTGTGTGTGTGTGTGAGTGTGTATGCACATGTAGGTAGAGGAGGGCTCTCCATGAGTACAGATGTCCCAAAAGCCCCTCCATTAGCTGGTAGCCACCTGAGCCTCCTGATACACAGCTACCATGGGCACACACAGTGGAAAAACATGCCATAAAATACACAAACATACATAGAGACCCTGTGGTATTAGTGACTAATGCTTTCCTTATTGGTATAAACCACTCAGAGTGACAGCTTGGGACAGAAGGAATTTATTTTGCTTAGCTTTGTCTCTGGGTGTTTGATTTCAGAAGAGCTGAGGGATTTTGCTCAACTTCGGCGAGCCTGAGTAAATGGAGCAGAGAGAAACTCGGGGAGGCAGGCAGCTATTTTGCCTCCCTGGAAAAACCTCCACGAGGCTCATCTGGCCTGATTCAGTGTCATGGTTTGAGAAACCCACAACAATTTATTGTCATTTAGACAACTATTCTCTTACCTGATGACCCCTCCCCACCCAGGAAGGGGAACAGGGAAGAAAACAAGGAAAACTGGGGGTTGAAATATAAACAGATTTAATAGAATAAGACTAGATAATTAACAGTAATAACACTAAAGAACGAATATTGATCCCAATACCAATATAAAATACACAAGGGTTATACTCAGCCCATTCTATCTGTAAGAAGCCGTGTGCTCCCAGCAGGTGACAGCAAATGTGGGACATTGCAAGCGCTACGGCTTCGGGAGGAAAGGAAGGGCTCAGGGCTCTGGCACTGGGACAAGAAGTTCTCAGGACTGCCGCCATCAAGGGAGAGCCCCAACTCCCCAGCAAACTTCCTAATTTCTATGTAATGTGCCGTTCATGGTATGAAATAACCCTGTTGGCCAGCTGGGGTCAAGTGCCCGGGTCTCGCTGCTCCTCATCCCCACACCTGGCCAGCTCCAAAACACTGAGACCTTGAAACCCACACGCCAGAGCTGGCTGTAAAGGAAATATTTTCACCAATTCGGACACTAGAGTCTTCTAGAAGTGCAGTTTTCCCAAACGTTAGAAGAGAAATTAGTCCTGTGTCGCTCAAACCAGGACATTCAGCTATAGCAGAACTCTCTGAAGCAGCTTTGGGTTGAGATATGGTCACAAATGCCGCAGCGGTGAGGGCTGCCTCTGCCCGCTGAAGGTAAGAGCCGTATGGAAAACCCTGCACAATCTGCTCTGCTGTCCCTGGTGTCTGCAGGGCTGCTGCTGCCGCCTCTGTTTATCAGGCAAGACACGGCCCCAGGGGAAGCCTAAGGAAAAATTAGCAACAAAGCAAGGAGTGTGAAGAGTCGAGAGGCACCTCCGTGGTGCCGTGGCTTCCAGCAGGAGGAAGAGGAGGGTTGTTTAAGGAGCCATGAAGACTTTCCTAGCCAGATCATGACAGGTTTGGGCTCAGACAGCGCAACAGATCTTCCAAATATGTCCCTCGAGGGATGCAGTAAAAGGGCCCTACAAACCTCTCCGGTTTGTTTGCTCCTGGTGCCCACCTCCTCGGTTAGAAGTTGTGCCAGGTTCATCAGAGAGGGATACGGGCTGCAGTGGGGACTCACGGATCCCTGCTCTCCCAAGCCCTGCTGGGGGAGCAGGCAGTGCCCGGGGCTCTTTTCTCCTCCAACATCCATGCTCTGGGCTCAGGGACTGGGATGTCCTGAAGTTTCCCAGCCTAT
Organism: Burhinus oedicnemus; assembly: GCA_008921705.1. NCBI lineage: Eukaryota > Metazoa > Chordata > Aves > Charadriiformes > Burhinidae > Burhinus > Burhinus oedicnemus. The sequence continues at coordinate 1,432,999 of VFFE01007688.1, read as the reverse complement.
ACGGGAGAGATGGCCAAAGCGAGGGGGGAGTGAAGCAGGAGCTCTGGGGTCTGTTTTACACTCACGCAGGTGCATCTGTGCTGTCAGAGCAGTTGAAAGCATCAGTAGCTGTGGTGGGTCAGCATCACCTCCTCTCATCCCCTCCCTTCCACCGAGGAGGGGACATCCTGCATTCTCCTCTGCTTTCAGTTTGCCCTAAGCAGCTCTGGAAACCCAGCACGGGGCTGCAGAAAAGCGAAGTTTCCGGGAGCGTAGCAGGATGCAACCACCCATTAACATCAAACCCACTCCGTAAACTGTTCCCTGAGCACAGAAAGAAGCTGAGAGCTGGTTCCACAGGGGACAACTTTCCCCTTCTCCTCCCCTGCTCCGTGCCATGGCCTGGGAGCAGGAAGAAGCTTAAGTCTTGTGTTGAAATGACTGGGGATCTCCAGGTTCTTCTGCTACAATTTATTGCTGCTTATTACCAGGCTGGTGGGGGATACCTGCAAAACCAGCCAGATCCATCCAAAGACTATGGAGTGTCAACAGCTTTGTGCATGTTCCCCAAATCTCACTCTTTCACTAGCTTTGCGAGCTGCTCTTACAAGTCCATTACCATCCACAAAGCTCAGCTCTTTACATTCAAGAACAGCATTTCTGAAGTTGTTCTTTAAAGGCAGGTGTTTTCTAGAAAAGATTTTTAGACCTTTTTTAGGAGCTGAGATACTCTCATGGGAGGAGCCAGCCAAGCATTGCTAAAGACATTCTTTTAGTGCTTGCAAAGTTAAATATAAAATAGCTTCTCACAATCTTGCATATTAAAAAAAAAAAAAAAAAAAAGAAAAAATCCCTTGTTTCGAGGATGCTTTAGCTAGTTTTAAAGAGTAACTTGCCATGAGATACAGCATCGCTCTTCCTGGCTCACAGATGTAAAGACACAGTGAATTGCTTTCCCATAAAACAGATGTGTGTGAGCTTGATTCTCTTGCAGGTCATATCCCTGGGCAGGAAATGGGCTCTTTTTTTCCCCAAATGCAGAGTTTTCAGTGGAACAGAGCCTAATCCCAGCTGCACGTGCATACAGGCTGGGCGAGTACGCTCCTGGATGGAAGGCGCTATGGAGAGGTGCCAAGGCTCGGGAGCGTTTTGGTGCCTGGGACCTCTCATACTTCAGTTATCTGGGCAGCAGCGCTCTCTGCAATCACATACACACACGGTGCAAGAGGAACTGTGAATGCTCTTGAAGGTGCCCAGGCAGAAAGCCCAAGCAAGAACACCCACAAAGTCAAGAGCAACTGCCAAAAGCTTCCTTTTTCTTGCACACCAGCACTATTCATCCAGCCCACGGACCAGTTCTCACAGTTGGGTTCATCTGGTGGTTACATGTGATGAGGTGTCGCATACATCCAGGCTCCACTTTTGGCTCTTCTAGTGACAAGCATTTGTGGAGGCAGACAAGCCAGCATGAGAACCAATTTTGGGCCAGCAGGTCTGCGACTGCTTCAAGGAAGTGCTTGATTTCTGAGCTCCTCACCTTAAAGTGGAGGCTCCCCAAATGGAAGGGGAAACTCGGAATCTTTATTGTCATTATTAAAATAAGATTAATGTGAAGGTGAGTTCTTAATCAGCAGACTATAAGCCTCCCTCCTCCCCAAGAGCTGATTTCTCTTTTTTTTTTTATCTGTGGGGAAAGTATGAAAGAGAGAAGAGATTTCTTTTGGCTCTGCAACCCACCTGTGACAGAGCAAACTGTCCCCTCAGTCCCAGCCTGGTGGTTTAACCCCTGCAGAAGCCCCTGGTTATGAGCTACCAACGGGGTGTACAACCAAAGAAACCACCGCGGGTTCCAGCGCAGAGACAAACACCCGGCTGAGCTGGAGCTGAGGGGGGCAAGTAGGTGTCAGAGCTCGGTCCAAGCATCCGGAAGGCTCCTCTCCTGAACTGCTGGTGGCTTCTCAACCACAGGTACCCCTGTGGCTTCGGAGCCGTGGACGAATTCATTCTCCTGGGTGCATTCATTAAGGGCTCCATGGCACCATAATGAAAAGCACTGCAGATTTGTCAGCGTGGCCCTGGGAAGACATCTCGTAGGAAAACACTATTTTTCCTCTCCCTTCAGGACCTCACACTTTTTATTCCTCCCATATCCACACGCGGCAAGGGTCAGATTTGTGATGAAGAAGAAAAGCCTTCCTCACCCCTTCTAGGAGGCTTTCATCAAAAAAGATGCACTGTAAATAACCCTTGTTGCCACTCGCAGCTGTGGGGTTTATGTTCTGGGCTGAAGAGATAAACTAACTCCCTACTCACAACAGAGAGCAGTCGTAGCATTTATTTCCAATCCTCTCCCCCCACACACCCACCTTGGCATGACAAATAAGAGATTGTAATTCTCTGGGAGGCATGCTTTATGGGAAGTAATGCATTTTGCTGTCCAGGCAGCTAAATATTATGTAGCTCGGCAGTTGATATGAGGTTTGGGCAGTATATTCTCTTGCCACGATTTTCCGATTCACTGAGCTAGTACGGGATGATTAAGAGAAGTCTTCCTTACTGGCTACTACTGTAATTTTTCCCCACACCATGTAATTGTTTCCCAATTTACCTTTGCACAAATGGGGTTGTTTCTCCCTCCTCCATATAGGTCTAAGGTTTAAATTTTCTTCCTTGTGCACCCATGGTGACCGTGTCCCATGGAGAAGGTTCAGGGAGCACGTTTGTGTGAGTGTCCCAGTCCTGTTTAAGTTCACTGTTCTCAGAGCCAGGAAACCTGGAGAATGGAGTCTACTTCTGCTGTGACCTGTGACTCTTTTAAGCCATTTCTGCATTAAAGCACAGACTGCCCAGGAGAGGAGGATATGCTGCTGATGACTCCCAGTACGTGAAACACAGTTCTTACTCGCATGGAGCAGAGTTAGCCTTGGATTGAGGTTAGTCAGCTACCGAGCAGTGATCTGTGTTGCCCACACCACACTGTTTTGTTTAAAATATACCCAGGTCCCATCAGCCCTAGGGCTCTGTAATTGTTAACACCGTTTCAGCAGGATTTATTGGCATGTTTGGCTCTTTCTGTATCCTCATGCAATCTCTGTTGCTGATACCAGCATTTAACAAGCTAATATCATTGTCTGGACAGAATTTGGATTCTGTCCTGCAGTTAACAGGTTATAATACAGCTATTTTGCAGTGCAGATACAGTCCTCTCCTTCACCCTGGGAAATTACGTATGCCAGTCCTACAGACATTGCCTAACAGCCCGTCTCAAAATGTATTGATGCTTGCTCTGCTCTTCATGCACGTCTCCACGCTCCCTTGTGGTGGTTCCGGTGTCACTGACCCAGCAGGAGCTGGTTACGGCTTTGCTTCTAGCCTCAGCAGGGCACAAGGAGCTTAACAGAACTGTAAGCATGTCAAGGAACATGTTAATAGGGTTTTTTTGCTCGTGGGAGAGAAAGCGTTAAAGATAGAGATAATGTACTGAATCCCCGAAAAGTTAAGATCAACATGGCTACTTTCAGCTTTTATTATGGAGCACAGCATAGATGCATCATGTAGGGGAATCAGGTACCTTGATTCTCCTGCGGTTTTTATTCACTCGCTGAATTTACTAGAGGATGCAGAGTGCAAGTAACTGAAGGGCAGGCTATGTACACACCGTAAATTGATGTGGTAGCACAGGTCTAGGTATAAATTCCCTCCTGGACTACAGGAGCGGGCTAATATTCAACACTAGAGGTAATGGTAGCTACATAACAATTGACATACAGAACACCGTAATTTTACCAATATAGTCTTGATGACTATCACTGAATTCAGAAATCGCATCATCCTCTTCATTTGTATTTTATGATTGTGCTTATGTTTATGTTATTTCTGCTATGTGATGAGAACACTGGTTAGAAAACAGAGGAGGAAACAGGGGTTATCACTGGCCTAGGGACAAGTGTAGGACACCCCTTGTGACTGAGCCAGGATAAGGGCAAAGGCAGACCAAGGCAAAGCATTTCAAATAGGGATAGAAGAGTAATAATACACTTGTACATGGAGACATTCTGGTCACACGAACAAGAAATCATAGAAGAAATGGATTTCCCTTAACCTTCCTTAGGTTGCCTGTCGCCTGTTCCTCTGGCAACACCCAGAATACGCTGTCCTGGCAGCAGCAGTAAATCTTTAGCAATGGCAACACAAGAGCAGTGAGCAAAATGTGCGTTTTCCTGGTAGGGGTTGTTTGCCCGTGAATGGATAATTATTGACCCAGCAGTTCCTCTGCACACAGCTGGTTGCTGCTGGGACAAACTGGCCAAATCCAAAGGTGGTGGGAGGGAAGCATAATCTTAAACAGGAACGTTAGGAGAGCCCTTAAGTATAGAAATCACTTGCAACTGTGTGACTGTGTCCCAACAGAGCTAGTGGGATGAAAGGTGGGACAGCGACCCAAGCAGCACGTTAGATGGATGCCCTGATGCTCGTCACAGTTTGGAAGGGACCCAAAGTCCAAGAAGAGACTAATCCCAGTTGAGGATTAATTTAAGCATGGGCAGAGAGGGAAGATGGACAAAGGGTTTGGAGTTGCTGCCGGAGCAGCAAGAGTCTGTTTGGGGAGATCTCAGCGGCGCTCACGAGTCATTTCTGGCTGGGGCTGCTCCACGCTGGGTGGGCGCTCAGCTGACGGATGGCACCTAACGCAGACCCAGAGGTGACAGTGCTTAAGGGACCTTGAGCAGGGCCCTGGCAGCTGTCCCATGCGATGAATGGCCATGACAGCCTATTATCTAGTGATTCTGCTTCAAGGCCTTAGCTAATACAGAAGCAATTTATCCATGCTATATTCTGTCCTTGTAAATATAGGGTCATCTGCCCCTGTTAAAGCATGAGAGTGGAGACAAGGTCTCTTAAGTCAAGGCCTTAAATCTAGCTAGAAGCCAAAACGTACCCCTGGTTGTCCCACGAGAGGCTCCGGACTTTCAGTAGTAATTAATTTAGTCATCGGCTGTTTCATGTACTTGGCTCTGGGGATGCAAATTGCACCTGCTCATTGAATTTGTAGCTCTACCTCCCTGCTAGCCCCCAGATCGCGTCATCACTCATCATCAGTTATTAGTGCACAGCATCTTTCCCCTGGCCGAAGGCATTTCACCAGCTAGACAGACTGCGGCTCTGTAATCGAAGCAGTTTGTGATGGGAGATGAAGGTTGGGTTGGAGCTGCAGGCACCATGCAGGAAGGCTCCATGTGTTTGCTTCCAGTCAATTTTCCCACAGCACAACGCCACAGGCCTTCAATTCCTGAGTATAGTCAAGCCTTTGGGTTTGCATCCCACAAAAGGGGTGGGGTGGTGCTTTTACCCCAGTTTGGGGTTATAATTTGAAAGATGACACATAGTAGGAATCTGTTGTAGGGGAAAAAAGGAATGAGTTTTCTAATACACAAAGAACACACCCAATTTCCTCTAGAATAAAGAGAATTACTGCATTTTTGCCAGTATCCTGACCACAGAGCTAAGCAGCTCATTTCTGTCAACTAGAAGCCGTGAGAAAGCAGAGGAAGACAAAAAGAGACAGCAAACTACTATTGTAGGGTTTTTTTTTTTTAAAAAAAAAAAGGAGGGAAAAAAGTGTCTTCTGTCCTTGGTGTCGTACCATGTTAGCACCATCATAGCTCTAAGAGGATTTAGGAAGGTATAAGATAAAGATAGCAGAAGAAATGAATCCCAGTCAAGACAGGCTACGATCATTAAGGGAATTTTAACCTAGCCTGAAGCTATGCACTGCAAACTTCTTAAAACATAACCTCTCTGTGACCTTGAAAAAGATTTTTCCCTGTTTGAAAATAAAATTCAGAAGGGGAGAAAGGAGAAAATTGATAGAATGAGCTCCAGACTTTAAACACAGACATTACTGAACACAGCCTACATAAAGCTTTCTCAACCCCTCATGCACTTTCTCATGAAAAAGCTTACCTATTGTTCCATCTTATTTGCATCTGGAAAAGTGGCTGACAGGCAATTAGGGCACTAGATTAAGCACCAAGGTTTACAATCCTTGGTAGAGGCAGAATGAAAGGAAGGCCCAGAATTAGGGGCTGTGCTATTACCTGCCTGTTTGTAATGCAGATCCATACACTGCATTTCTTGCCAACACCTCAAAGCTAAAAATAGAAACATTTCTTTCACAGTTGGCATGCAGGAAGAATCTGAGTCCAGGGAGTGGGGACATTACAAAGTTTCGTGGGAAAATCTCTCATTTGGTTAGTTGTACACGACCAACTGGCATCAATGACAGAAGCAATGAGCAGCATCAGCTACTTTGGAGCATCATGAACAGAATTGGCCCAGAGCCTACAGGTATTGCATGCAGGATCTGAGAGGACAAATTGAAACTCAGAGCTGCTCCTGTTGGTAGCATAATGTTGGGCGGGAAGCACATGGCCTCTTCACCCCGTGGGGAAAGTAACAGTTTAGCTACCACTTCCATCCCTTCTGATTCACCTGAGTGACATCAGATGCCCAGACAGAGCAGCTGTGCCATACGGTTTTGATTGCAGTTAAAATATGATAGTCCCTGTAGTGTCACGGGTTCGGGAGCTTCATGGTGGCCACAGCTGGTGCAGCTGGGTGGGCCATAGCCATCTTGTGCTAGTTCTGGTGAACAGTCATCAAGACTGCTGTCTGTAGAATGAGCACGAGAAGATATTAAAATCACCCACATCACTAGCTATGACCAGACTTTGGGTTGGGGTAAGTATCTGACAAGCCTGCCCAAAGAAATGTTGGTTGGGGAGGGCAAAGGGATTCGTATGTATCATGATTAACTAAAGGGAAGGGAAGGTGACAAACATGCCACGCTTAAGCCTTTTATACCTTATTCCACGACCAATCTATTCTGCTTGGTCAATTCATCCACTTCCAACTCTTTAGCCTGGGACCCATCTGGCTTACCACCAATGTCGTGTTTCCAGGTTGAGGTGACAGATGGGCCATTATGTTCTTGAGACAAGACTGCTCTTGGCAATGATAGCTACTGATATTTTGACTGCCTTCCCACCTCCTCCATCTCACTGTCCACAGCCATATCAACATCTGGACTACTTGATCCCCAGCAGAGAAGGATGCCTCGGGGCTCTGGGCACATTTGAGAGACTTTCACCCTCTTTGGGACCTCTGCCACATAACAACAAATTGGATGATGTCAGCAGCCTACCAGGAAGAACTGGAAGACAGCTTCATGTCCTCTGAAACTAATGAGCTATAGAAAAATGATAACACCTTTTCAGCCTTGTTTCAGTTGGCCACAAACACTGATCATGGCTGATAATCCAACAGAGTTCATACTGCTCTCCTCTTCTCTGATATCATAGGGACCACAAGTACAGGCAGTGGGAATCTGGGAACCTTTCAAGGGGTGTCACAACAGGTCTTTCTCAGCTTTGTTGAAGTGACTGCAACAGTGGAAGACATAACCCACTGCCTCAGAGATGGCTGGCAGGCTCTACTCTAAGCTTTGTTGGTAGGACCTGGTCATTGAAGTGACACTGGTTTGGACTGTTCTTGGTGTAGTACACACTGTTACAGCTTCACTACCTTGTCATGTTCATTTGGGGCAAATACTTAATTGGGAATAAGTTTTATCCCCTTCGGGTTTATGTTAGGATAGTTCCTTCTGCATGTGTGTTGGTGAGAAGTCACCTCTCCTCAATTACATTTGTAAGCAACGCAGTCATGGTGAAATGCCTATTTACAGCCAGACTTACTCTTTTTTAACAGGTCCATGCAGAGCAGCTTTTGCTTCTGGCAGGAACAGCCAGACACCCCCTCAGCAAATGCTAGAGCCAGTAGGCAGCTCACCTCTCCACTTCCTTCTGAAGGTTCAGCTATTCTGCAGCTTGAGGTCCATAAGTGAGGTCCTGACGCCCACTGAGGAGGTGAAAGGCAGAGTGCGTGCGGTAACGTATATCCTAGGAGGAGTTAAGTCTTGATGTGTTTGACATTCGATGGCGCGTCTCAGGGACGCGGTTGCAGTCTGTCCTTGATGTGTTAGACCAGAACGCTGTGGTAGTGTCAAAGCACTAATAAGATCAGCTTGAATCTTTTGAATGTTGTTTGCTCTGGAGGGAAAGGGGGCGGTGAGGTAGAAAAGATGGAAGGGAAGAGTGCTAAAGCTCTTTATGCCAAAGGGAAAGGAGACCACAACCCTTTAACTATGGATACCCCCCAAGCCAGGCAGAACGGGATGTTGGCATGGGAGGAGCAAGGATTATGTCAGTGTCATGTGTTTCCTTTCTCCACAGCTGCCACTGGATGGGAGTAACATGAATCACCAAACACCACAGCTATGTGGTGTGGCCATGCAGGGAGAAGGAGAAGCATTGAACCTGATACTTGTCACCATCCCAAGTTTGGACCAGCCATCCCAAAGAGGGATGTCACTCTGGGTATCTCTACCATAGGCATTGCCCAGGAGGCGCCACCTACTCAGTCATTGCCCATAAGAAGAGGACACTGGTTCAGGAGCGACTGCATGAGGAGGAGAGCACCCCAACACTCAATACCTCACGGTCTTGTGAAGAATCATTTCACATGCTGTGTTATAAGGAGAGAACATTAGACACAGTTTTGGATTTCAGAAAGCCTTTGGATGTCATCTTTCCCTATTCCCTGAAACAGCTGTCATCTCTAGGTTAAGAAATACCTAAAAAAATACAATGTCAAAAGCAAGACCTCCTCCACCAGTTTCCAGAAGACCCAGCCACTGCACGACAGACAAATCTTCATTTGAAAACTTTTCCCAAACACAGCTCCTCAGCATCATTTGTTCTGGCCCACGTGGCCTCCAGCTTTCAGATGCTGAAATACTCCTGAACGCATCCCTCTGTTCCTCATCTCAATGGCTGTAGTAGGATCTCTTGCATTGTTATTGTACATTGAGTTGACAATGTCCTAGCGTGTGTGCTTCAGATGCAGTGTGCATAGGACAAAATGGTCTCCCATGAGACATCGCCTGTGTTGCTTCTAGGTAGTGATATTTGACTGATGGCTGCCAGATTTGACCGATGGTTGGAGGCGTATCTGGTTCTTGTTCAGGTTCTCCAGTTCAGACTGTCCTCTTGCTCCATAGCACCATGTTCTTGTCTGGTTTGAGCACGTAGCCTGCAGAATTAGCTAGTAACGGTGGCTGAGAATCCTTCTTAGAGATGTTAGGGTGCAATCTGCTTTCATTTCTGCTCAGACACCTGTGGTATGTGCTAAAAGGGAGCAATTTCATTTCCCCTGCTTCAATATCGAATGGGCTGGAAACACAGAATGTTTATCTAGGTCTTTTGCAAATGATACTTGCTGTGAATGAACACTGATGATAACCGCAGAGGACTTCACTAAAAATTCCCTCTCCTGGATGATGCTTGTGTTTCTCCCCACCACACAAGCTGCTTTGTCATTGTGAGCAATGAATTGGTTCCCACAGTCTGCTGTCATTTGCAGCACTACCTGGAAGTGGGAAGCATGGTGTCTCTTCAGATCCAGAAGTCTGCCCTTCCAGAGTCCTTGGGATCGTTCCTCCAACCGCCAGGAACCTCAGAAGCAAAAATCTTTGATACCAGGATGGGGAAAAACTGAGGATATTTGTCATTACCACCTAATATTTTGGAAGCTGTGGAAATCAGGAGTGTGGTTCTCTTGTCCCATCATCATCTGGAGGGGTTCTGCTGCAGAAGGCAGACATTTCCCAACCCTGCTATTTGTCAATGCAGTATTAGAGGAGATAACGCAGGGTCTGAAGCTCATTGAAATCCATCCCAGAAGATACTGGTCTCAGGTGGCTGGCTTCCTTCAAGAGCTACGTCATATGGATCCAACCAGCCAGGCCAGTCTTTGCACGGACCCAGGCCAAGGACTACACTTGCTGCAAGGTGCTGCAGAGATTTCATGTTCCCAGAGAAAGGGAGGCATCACCCAAGCACTCCGTGCCCGGTTCTGGGAGAGAATGAGACTTCTGCTTTACAACCCTATTATTTTAGTAACTACATAGAAGTCCTATCAAAAAAGATGTCCTGCCATGGCAGTGGTCTCTGCGTTAGCTGGACCGGACCTGGGAAGTGAGCCAAAAAGAGCCACAAACTCTTCCTACCAACTCCTGGTTCCACAGTACCCACGGCTAGTGCGGTCAGGAGACACGAACACCACAAATTGTTACGTTTGGTGGGATGCTGAGCTGTCACTCAGTCATTGAAATGCACTACCCTCATCCCAGTTCCTTGGCAAACTTCCCAGGGAAGCAGGTCGGCTGGGTAACAAGGGCTCATTAAGTGGGTTTGCAAGCTGCCCTGCTAAAACAGATTTGTTTGGTACTTGAAGCATTGCAAAGCTTTGCGTGCAACGGGCAGGAGACTTGGAGGGAGGCAGAGGGTCACGTTAGCAGATGGAGGCAAGTGTGAACATCCTACGGCACCAACAAACGCACGCCCATCTCCTCCCGGGGACAGCTTGCCAGAGACAACATGGGACAGGCAGCCCTAGGGGAGGGGACACGCCACCGCTCTCGGAAAAGGCCATATTGACATTGCACAGCAAAAGCTAGCGATCCCGGGACTCAGAGATTGTCATGTGCCAACGGACAAAACCACAGGAGCTGTTTGGGCTCTGGAGCTGCCATCCTGCACAGCTTTCATTGGCAAAGGTCCTCCGGTTCACAAGCAGAGCTGGCTCACAGTTTTCCAGCTCGATTAGTTTTTGTCTGTTTTACTGGGATTTGGGGCTAAACTGAAATGTGGTGTGGTTTGAGAAAAGTCTTCTGTGGAAAGTAAGTTTAAGAGTAGGAACATTCTATTTGCCACCGGTACAAAACCTTGACAGTTTTGGTTTACTGTGAGGTTAAGCAAGCTTTTTCCTTATCTTTTTTTTTAAGCCTCCTTTTTATTTTAAGAAAGGCCCTACTCAGAATAAAGCATCTCAAACCAAAATACTGCATCTCAAAGAATTTTCTCTCCCTCTCCCCATTTTTATTCTCTTTTTAAATTTGGGGTTGGTTTTACTTTGTTCAAGCTCAGCAAAGAGCAACTGGCAAAATGCTGGGATTTTTCAGAGAGGGGGTGGTGGGGTTTTATAAGCCAAGATGTGTCAGGTCTCCGCCAGCCCAGGCAGCGAGTCAGCCCTGCCCGGCCCCGGCTCTCCCGCTCCCTCCTTTGCCGGGGCTGAAATTCCCTTCCGACCCACACCTGCACTGAGCTGAGTAAAGCAGCAGTTGGCTGGTAGGCTGGTGATTCGAGAGGAAGAGGGGGAAAAACCTGACCTTCGAAGCATTAATGAATTGAAAATATAATTTAAAAAAAAACTTTAGAAATGAACTGAATGCATCTCTTACAATTCTAGCATTTCTTGAGTGATTTTCAGTTAATAAAAAGTCCAGTTGAAGGCAGTTTTGAAATGAAACATCACTTCAAATGAAAAATAACCAAAGCTTGTTTTTTCTCAAAGTGCCAGATTGACACAAACACTAAAAAGACTGAAATGTTTATGTTCTCATTTTTTCCAATTAACAGCTTGAATTTACAACATGTATTAGTATCAAACTAATTATTTTTTTAAAACTGGAAAAATTTATTATATCTCCCCTTCTCCAAACTAACCGAGCTTTACCTCCTACTCGCTACAGTAGGATAAGCTCCTGCCAAAACTGAAACATAACACAAACTTCGTGTTAAAAAGGAAGGAGCGACCAATATGTGCTGTTTGCTCTGATGAAATGAGACAGTTGCTTTGCACATGAGAGACAGCATTGTAAGTCAACTTGAAAATACCATTTTTCCCTGAGACCTCAAAATTGATATTTCACCTGCGGGTGTCTCTCCCAGATGCTGTGCAGCACAGCTGGCACTCGCTCCACAACGCTGCTGTGCTCCCACCCCTCCAACAGACCCCCTTCTCCACCCTCGATAGTAGTGATGGGTGCTTTGGGGCTACGGAAACTGTGACGTGTTTCGGAAAGCAGCACCCTGCATTCCCCTCGTCCTATACCAAAACAAAATTTTCTGTGATGGGGAAGCTAAAGGTCACAGCACTCAAGCGGCGGGATTGAGGGGTGGCAGGGGGAAGCCCTCTCAGGCTAGTCCCAGCTGGAAAAGTCTGTACTTGGTACAACAGCGAGCATCACACAACTAGTTTAGACTTCTAACTTCTGGATATCTAAAATTAAGTCGGAAACCTCACCCTTAGCTCCTCTGCTCCCATCTGTTTTCTAGAGATAATGGCAATGCTCTGTTCTCCAGAGATGTTGCAAAGACAAATATAGCCTTCAAGTGCATGAGAGAGAGAACTGTGAAGACGAAGGCAGTAACGAATTCTCCTTGTCCATGGGGGATAACATGAGAAATAATGGGTTTAAGTTGTAGGAAGAAAGATTTAGGTTAGACGTTAAGAAAAGTTTCCTAATGGAAAGGAAAATGAAACCCTGCGATAGGTTGCCCGGGAAGTGGAGTCTCCATCACTTCAGGTTTATAACAATATGTTAGACGAACAGCTGAAGCGGTTTTGGGGAGAGCTCAGCCTGTCGAGGGGGGAGATTGCCTAGGTGACCTCGTGAATCCTGCGAGCTCTGCTTCCACATTTTTATATGAAAGACTGAGGGACTTGGTAACAGGCGTCTGGTAAGCGCCTTCAACTACGTCTTGCTTTGAAATAGCTGGAGATGACAATTCACCCCACTCTTCTTATGCCTTTTCCCACTCTTTCACCAAAAACCACTTAAAGGCTTAGAAATAAGTGGCAGTGCAGTGGAACTGCAGATGCTCCCTCATCCCTGCTCTGAGGGCATTGTGTCAAGAGAAGGAGAGCGAGAGAGAGGAACCCAGCAAAGCTGGAGTCAGCACACGTGGGACCTCAGCAAGGCGCACGCAAAACGTACTCACAGTCTGGGCATGGAGCAGAGTAGCCATGCCCTGTCACGCCGAGTTCACGCGCTTGCCTAGAGAGCGCTTTTTCAAAGCTTTTGAAGTCTGAGTTCCTCTGAATGCCTGGGGATTTTGACACTAAATCCCTTCAGAAATAGCAGGTGCCTGAGAAACGACATGGCCCAGAAGGTGGAATCAGCACAGATGTGGGCATATAGAGCTCCCTGCTCTCACCCGATGGCTCAGAGATGTCCTCAGAGAGACCAAGGGACGGAGTGAAATGCCGAGGACCATTCGCTAGCTGGACCCTGACAGCCCCGCAGTGCTCTGGCGGTGCTGGGAGGGCAGCACGGAGGCTGGGCTTTGAACCCTGATGGGCGAAAAAGAGAAGTAACCCCAGAAGATGCTCATTGAGGGCTTGCTCACCACCTTGCCAAGCAGCAGGGCCTGCCCGGGCATTTACAAGGAGCTGAGCAAAATGTCACTTTAGTCTAAGTTTCGCCAGCACTGAATCCCAACAGGAGAGGGCAGAGACAGGGTTTTCGCTACACATACAAATTTCTGGTAACTCTTTGGCTCTGCTGGTTCAGCCCAGGGCATGAGCTCAAGGAAAACTCAGAGAAGCAGGTACGTACGTGTATGGACTCCTATTAGCCTTCTCCCCAGCTCTGCATGAGGAATGGGTTAAAATCCAGAGCAGAAAGGTGTCTTGCTCCTGAAGAGCAAGCAGAGGAGGAGAGGAAGGGTTAACCCACTGCGTTGCAGAGGCTGCAGCATGTAGGTACCTGTGCAAAAACATCCAGCAACCTTTTACGTACAGTTTGGGTCACAGCAAGCCATACGCAGGCAACAGGATCCTGCACAAGCACCCAGCCGCTCCACGCACCCACGGGCACATCTGGATGACAACACATGAGCAAGGTTTCCGGAGAGCTCAGAGCTGGCCGTGCCAGATTTCAGCATCTGGCTGAAGGTGCTCATCAGGTGATGTTTCCACCTCTGGAGGTTAATAAGAGCTTCTCTGGCCTGCCAAGGGGTCTGTGCTGTCACCCAGATGGCATTTGTGACCAGGAGGTGCCGAGCTACTCTGGGTGTGAGCAAGCAATGCCTCTGATGGCTGTCGAGCCGTCCAGCTCCAAAGGAGTTAAATGCTTGATACTGAAATCCTGGGCTGCTCTATTTTATTTCTGTTTCCCTCCAGTGGAAAGCTTGTCTCTGGAATCATTTATTGGTCACTGACAGAGCATTTCTTTTCCTCCTTAACATGAAAAGATTTGGGAGGTAAGGATTAATCTCCCGTACAAGTCACAAGTTGGCATGAAAGCTATCCAGCTAACTTTGTGCTCAAAGTGCCCTTCTCAGCACTAGTCCTTGAGCTGGAAAGCAGTGTGCAGGCAGTGGCAAACACACAGGAAATCTCCCTGGGCCTGATCCCTCTCTGTTGTTGCAGCAAGCACTCCCTGGTTTGGGGCCTTTGGAAAGCTTGAAAGAGGAAGGATTGTTCACAGAAATGGAAAAACCCAGTATCTCAGAGTTATAGGATTCTGGTCTTTGATTAATTTACTCAGTCAGCTCTTATGGGGGGTTTGCCAGGTAAAAAAAAAAAAAGTGGTCAGAGAATATAGTCTTGGAAATGCTTACCAAAAAACCAGCACAGGCAGGTACCTCCAGGGATGCAGGACAGAGAACCTACCTCTGACCCCATCTTCAAGCTCCCTTCTGCACCTGGGCAAGCCTCCAACCCACAGCCTTTCATAGTAGTAACCCCGTTAGCACCTCCTCCCCGTGGCAGCAGGGTAATCAGATGTAACCCCGTTAGCACCTCCTGCCCGTTTCACAGCTGGGCAAGCAGACCCAAGAGACCTCGGCTGAACTTACGGGCCCCCACTCCCCTCCCGGGTCCCTTTCATCTTCATTGCCCATTACCGGAGCAACGCAGCCGCCCTTTGCTGGCAGAACGGTGCTGAGCCACCGCAGCAAAGCCCGGCTGCGGGCACCGGGTTAAGAGCAGAGCAGTCTCACCCCAAAACGGAGTTTTGGCTCAGCGGGGCCCAAGCGTAGCGGGAAGGTTTGTAATTGAGAGGTTGCTGAAGCGGTGCATGTGCTGCCCTGAGGGCTTGTGGATTTACGGGGCGTCTCAGCAGCCATCCCCATGTCAGGGTAGGAGGAGGGTGTTCGCAGGTAGGTGAAGTCCTCTCCCAGGGGCTGCGTTGAATCATTTCTCTCTGCCTAATCCGAGGTTTAAAGGATGCAGGGAACGCTCCAACGCCCTGCTTGCTGCCTGCCCCACCGTGTGGGAGCACTCACGCTCCCAGGGTAAAACTTCATTCTCTGTCTTGGGGTGGGTGGTTTATGCTGCAGATTTTGGCTAATGACTGCCAGGACTAATAAGCATTGGACCTGCCAAAGCCAGGAAATAGGCAAAGAAAAAAAAGAAAAGGAGAGAGTTCCATCCATTTTGAGAAAGGGGCGGGGGAGTAGGGGGTGTTTTCTCCTTTCTGAAGAGCGGGTTTCTCCAGCAGGGTACTGACAGTACCCCCTAGATGGCAGGAAAGGGGGAGCCCCTCAGGAAGGTTCAGACCCTTGTCCCATGGCTGTGGTAGGATGGGGAAGGCTCGGCCAGGCTGGGGATTTCAGCCCAGGGGGTGATGACCCCGTGGGTCCCAGTTTAGGCTCCTCCGCAGGAAGGTAATTTGCCTGTTACAGATACATTCTCCCAGACAAGCCCGTTGCCTCAAGGATCGCTCATGACAGAGCTGTGCAGAGACAGCGAGACCCTCGCTCTCCCGAGGGAAGCAAAAGGAAAGACTTTAATTATCAGCCAAGTTCAACAAAGCAAATACATCTAGGTTAATGAGCATCCCACTGGCACGCACCTGATCTGAGCAGGTAGATATTTCCCCGTAATTGAAAAGAAAAGCTATTCACTAGGCAAAAGTTCTTTTAGTAATCCTAGGGACTTTCTTTATGCAATTAAACTGCTAATGAGACCTCTTAGTCCTTCCTACTTTTCTTTCAATATTTTTTGCGGCGCACCCACGCTCCCAGGGTACATTAGACTCGACCAGGGGCAAGTTTCATTCCTTTGAGGCAGTTGCTGGAGTTTGGGGGGGCTCAGGGTTGGCAGGGAGGGTGCTGGCAGGAGCCGGAACCTCCTGGGGCTCAGGGTTTCAGCTGCAGGCTCCGATTTCTCTGCTCTTTCTTATATCCATGAATCCAGCTATAAATACTTATATCTAAGCTCTTCTTTAGGGCAAACTTCAATTTTTTTTTAGTGCTAGCTATCTCTGTTTAAGATAATCATTGTAGGTATGTGTAACTATTCCTTCTGAGCTTTCTTCTCACCTAAACTGCTAGGCAGTGCCTATTTCTATGCAATGGCTACAACAGTGGTAAAACAGATGGATACCGAAGTAGGGACCTCTGCTGTCTAATCTGGTAAGTACTGTGAGCCACATAGAACTCTGGCCTTAACAAAATGCGAAAAAAAAGAAAAAAAAAAAAAAGAAAAAAAAAGAAAAAAAATCATTTCCTTTAGCCTAAAAAACAGAGCCAGGATTTACAGCTCAGCTGAAGGCATGTGCTTACGATTCCTCCTGCAATGAGTCTCCTGCTTCTTCCAGAGGTCGCTCCTGGGCAACGGTTTTGGGGTTCGGTAGAAATGTTCCAGTGCAATTGCCTTATTCTGGAAAGAGCTGAGGCTCGTGTGGATGTGACGAGGCTTGCAAGTGTTTAAGCTCTTTAGGGAAATTGCATGTCATACTTGGCTGGTTTACAGCTGTAAACATCATAAAGACAAAAGCGTTGTAGTACTGTTCTCAGATCGTACCTGCTCCTACTAATATTTAAGAGTAGATGGACTGCAGAATAAATAAAAGCAGAATTCACTGTTTTCCTCTTCTTTCTCACCTCTGACTGACAGTGAAATGCTTTGCTAACTACCATACCCGCTGCCTTCAGTCCAATGCTAAGACTGCAACAAAAGCGATGGAAACACAAAATAGCCTTTACGAGCCACTATTAGGAATGACTGCAGATCTAATTATAGATTCCCTGCTATTTGCATTAAAATGCCTGGAAGCCCTGTTGAAGGGCAGAACACAGGTGTTCTAAATATGAACCACAGCAGCCTCTTGCCCAACATCTTGCAGCCTAAGTAGAGAAGGCAAGAAAAAGCTGGGGACTGATTAACTGTTACCAACCTTCTGCTGCAGGAGAACGGAGACGAGGGGAGCTCAGACAAGCTGGGAGGCTGTAGCGCAGGTCCGTGATACAGCCGAGAGGAGAGCTCAGCTGGAAGGTTGAAGTGGATTGCTCTGTCTAATCACTTGATGCCATATTCTTTCCAGTGTCCCCAGCGTGTCAAGAGAGGGAATTTATTAAGCTTAAAGACAATTGAAATCATGTTCTTAGCAGTTAAGACACATAATTTTTATAATTCCCTGTTTTCCTATTTAGAGTATTTACTATTCCTCTTCTCTAAAGATTGTGTAGAATCAGGAGCTGTCTCAAGATGAGATAAAGGCTAAAAAGGTAATGAGCAACTCTACGCCAGTAGATGCTTTTCCTCCTTTGCGGCTCCTCTGGAAGACCTTGGAGCTTTGCCTGGTTGGAAGCATGATAAGCTCCTGAAAATCTGACTGCAATATTTCTAGGTGTGGATCATACTATTCCAGGCATCTTACTCAACTTATAGAAACTGAAAATCTGTCCACTTTGCACAGCAGCTGCATCCAACTGACTGCAGATCCCATGTAGAGATAGTGTTTCCATACGGAAATGAACAGGCACATATACTAATAACTTCCATTTAGGAAGTAGAGGACTCCTTGCATCAACCAGCTGCGGAGGTCCATGCTGCTGTCAATTATTGCCATTGCTCTGGTCACTAGAAAAACCTGTCCTGAAAGGGGAAGCTTTGTTTGCTTTATCATGGCCATAACTTGCAGGCCATGAGGCAACCTTGTCATCTCGACTAAGGGAAATACTAAAAACTAAGTCTGAGAAGCAGCTTAAATTGGAATATGGTGAAACTTGGTAGAGCATCCCAAATAGCAAGAAGCAAGAATCCCCGACAACTTAAAATGGACTGGTTCAGTTTGCCTTTACCATTGAATTTTGACATGGGCACAAAGTTTGCAATAAGAGGTGGCATTCCAGGAGGGAAAACAAAATGGGATCTTCTCAGGAGCACCCACCCCTCCTCTGCGCTCCCTCGCTCTCTCTAAAAACACAAGCAGACCTTCGCGCAAGGTCCAAGAGCTCAGGGATGTGTGAAAACAGGGAACCACACCTGGTACTGACCCAAGAAAAGTGACAGCAGAGGCAGAGAAGGACAGATGAGGGAAAGGACAGATGAGGGATAGAGGAGCCAGAGGCAGCTGCTAAGGGAATCCTGCTAAAAATCAGCAGATAATCAGCACATCTAGTCAGGTATGATGGGCTCCTACCTCCTTAGCACTTCAGAGCCAGCAAATCTCTGCACTCCTATAGATTTGCTGTCTGGATCCTTAGGGGATGGTGCTCACTGAAGATAAGGGCTTTTCCCCCTGGGCTGCACACTGAGCAAGGCAGGGCTCTCCCCGTCTGCTCAGAGCTTGCTGCAGAAAGAGGAATCATGTGCAAAAACCTCCTTGTCTGGGGAGTTTGTGTCTGCCAAGCAATGCAGCAGAAAAGACTGATCCTGGTCCTGAGCATGGTGTTGTAGGGACAGCCGGTTCTTGGGGTATGGAGTTGAGAGGCCTGGAGTTGGCTGGATTGGGACTGCAGGTGCCATCATTACATCTTTGATGTCATCATTCACTTAGGCTAAATAAAGTTACTCTGATTCAACTCTTGTTTGAAAAAAGTTTGCTTCAGTTTAAAAGAAATCCTTGTGCACCAGATGCTGTCATAGAATCATAGAAATGTTTAGGTTGGAAAAGACCTTTAAGATCATCTAGTCCAACCATTGACCCTACTCTACCAGGTCTGCCACTAAACCATGTCTCTAAGCACCACATCTATATGACTTTTAAACACATCTAGGGATGGTGACTCAACCACCTCCCTGGGAAGCCTGTTCCAATGTTTGATAACTCTTTCCGTGAAAAATTCTTCCTAATGTCCAGCCTAAACCTCCCCTGGTGCAACTTGAACCCATTTCCTCTTGTCCTCTCGCTGGTTACTTGGGAGAAGAGACCAGCTCCCATCTCACTACAACCTCCTTTCAGGGAGCTGTAGAAAGCAGGAAGGTCTCCCCTCAACCTTCTCTTCTCCAGACCAAACAATCCTAATTCCTTCAGCCGCTCCTCATAAGACATGTTCTCCAGACCCTCACCAGCTTTGTTGCCCTTCTCTGGACACGCTCCAGCCCCTCAATGTCCCTCCTAGACTGTGGCGCCCAGAACTGAACACAGGACTCAAGCTGCGGCCTCACCAGCGCTGAGTACAGGGGCATCGTCACTTCCCCGCTCCTGCTGGCCACACTACTCTTGATACAGGCCAAGATGCCGTTGGCCTTCTTGTCCACCTGGGCACGCTGCTGGCTCATGTTCAGCCGGCTGTCCACCAGGACCCCCAGATCCTTTTCTGCCAGGCAGCTTTCCAGCCACTCCTCCCCAAATGTCCTTACGATGTAAAAAGCATGGTTTTGATGACTTGACATTTTTTTAATGGGAAAAAACATGTTGTCAAAAGAATTGCACTGTATTTTACTCCCCTTCAGCGAGTCCTTGTCACTCCTTGCGGGTTTGTTTTACACTGGGCAGGAGAAGGAGACTGAGGCACCAGGAGTGCTGGCCATTAGCCCTCCCGTGGCTTTGCCCCGTTGGGGTGGGAAGACGGTTGACAGGAGCCAGCAAATAAAGCTCTGTCAAACGGGCAGGCAAAACCCCTGTGCTCACAGCAGGAGCCACCTCCGCAGGCAGCGCCCTCGGCCCCAAGGACGCTGGCACCCAGAGCTGGTAACACCCACATGCTTTGGGGTCCCTCTCCTCAGGTGTTATTTCATGTACTCCATGAATCAGCTTTTAACAGATTAATAGCCAAAAAGGGGGTTTTCTGCCTTTATTCCTCCCAAGAAGCCTTAAGTAACCTCACCAAGAGCTGGGAGCTACGACAGGAAGGCTCAGGGCTGTGTTAACAGGCTGAAGGAGGATTTTCCATCCTAAACACGGTGCCTGGGGGGGTCTCTGAAGTGGAAAGATTTAGAGAAGCAGGCAGGAGCAGAGGGGCTGCCCGCAGAGGGTGGCAGCACATGTCTGCCATCCCAGAGCCAGCTGGATCAATCCCTCGGTGCATTACGGGAATGCCTTCCCGCAGGATTCTTTTGCTGAAAAATACACCCCATCCCCAGAACGTTGGGAAAGAGAAGAGGGAGTCCTCTCTTTGCCCTTCAGCAAAAAGTGAGAGAGCAGTCTAGAAAAATTGTCTGATTAGTAAAAATTGCCTTCTCTTTAATCTTTCATGAGAAAATACAGGAATGCCTTGGGGAGGTGCATATTAATGACATATTAAAGCAATATATAATGGGCCATGCAACAGGTACCACGCTTCAGCCCCACTCCCCGGGCTCCCTTGTGATTCAGCTCATCAAGAGTTATTTACAGCAGCGTCTTGTCCTATTATGCAAATAACCTTTTTCTCCCCCATTTGGGTATGTGCAGTGCTCCTGTCGTACAAGGGGGTTGGCAGAAAGGCTGCCCCATACTGAAAAAGTCAGGTGAAAGTCCCATGCTATTAAAATGGAAAAAGCCCTCAGTCCTGTTGCCTTTCTCGCAGACCTAATATGCTTTCTATCACATGATTGAAAGCGCAAATTGTGTTTAATCCTACCACCAGAATTACTCGTATCTCGATGCTCTAAGCATGCCAGGAATAGCAAACTTGCAGTCATCCTTTTGAATTCTGCTTTTTTGGATTAGTGACTTGTTTGTGGATTCTCTCCTGAAGTACTTGTGTGTATTTGCTAAATAATCTGGACAAACTTCAGCTTTGGCAGTGAGTTATCAGCTTGACAGCTGTCTTTGCCAGGGAAAAGGGCTGGAAATGTACACTTCAGATTACATGGTTGCCAGCTCTAGTGATTTTGTTATGAATCTTGCAAAACTTAACGTTTTCCTTAAAGCTTCAGTTCTTCTGATGAAACATGAACTTGCACACCGATGTCATTACAAAGCATGGCTCTGGGCTCCGAGTTGCAGAGGAAAGGTTGCAAGTGTGACCGAAAAGGCTGAAAAGACAGCCAGTAAATGAAAGGTACTCATGTTCTTTCATTTAAATCTCCGTACTTTAAAGCCAAATCTCATTATTTTGTGGATAACTAGCTAGCTCGGTTAGAGCAGGGCTTCTGCGGGGGCAGAGAGCTCAGTACCTACCCCGATAAACGCAGACATACATACGTACACACGCACCTGCAAACACGTGAGCCTATTGGGCTGGTAGCAGGAGGGGTAGGGCTAGCACGCTGCTGGCCCGCAAAGCCCCTTACAGCGTGTCAAATCCTCTGCTGGTCCTCCAGCCCTCGCGTGAGAGCTGCTGGCCCCTCCGCTCCCTGCAAGCAGATCACCGAGGCTCTGCAGTGCTGAGAGCGGTTCTCCGAGCAAAATCCTCATTGCAACGTTCCTGGCTCCAGATGTCCTAACCTTTAAATGACGCAAAACCCGACGTTGGTCCCTACAGACCTTGTTGTCCCGGGGTTCTCTTTTCACTCGGCCCCAGAAATTTGGAGAGCCAGACAGAGCAAATATTTGGCAAAATATAACGCGAGCACCTGCAAAACCCACCAACCCCAGCCTCTGCCAGGCACTGCAGCCCTCTCTAAATCATCGCTGGTGCTATTTAGAGAAACTGTGAGGGCTGCATGAGACAATGGGAGGATAAGTAACAATTTGTGCTTTAATGCAAGCTAGTAATCACAGGATGTCTTCTGAATGTGCTTTGTATGTCAGCAAAGCAAGGGTCCCCTGCCCTGCGCTTCCCCAAGCTGCTTCCCCGGCCCCTCCGAGAGAGCTTCAGCACGCAGCGAAGAAGTATAAGCACTGTGGTTTTGATGTGTCACATCCATCGCTGGCTCAATCAGGAGAGATTGTGTAGATGCTGACAAGATGTTTTGTCTGTGAAACTGTTTAGACTGATTTAAAGCGCCGGGACTTGTGCTTCCAGGATGCACAACTGCCTGGAAACGGTTGTTATGGCAAACACGGGCAGGCAGCGGTGCCTGTCAGAAGTAATGAGTGTCGAGAAGCCAGTGGGCTTGGGGGGGGGTGGCTTCCTTCCCGATGCCGAACTCAGCAGGGTCAGAGGCTGTGCGTGGCCTGGGAGAGGCAGGGATGCTGCCTGTCCGGTCTGCATCCAACGCCAGGGCACCAGGCGCGGACGCATCAGGGTATTTTCTGGCAGGCTTTCATGCGAAAGAGGCGCAGAGAGGCACCTGGGCCAGACCCCAAAGTCCTTCAGACTTTGCCCAGTGCCTGGGCTGTACGGTGAACAAAGCTCCGCTGCCACGTGGGTGCGGGACTGGCCAGGATGAGGGACCTTCAGCCCGTGGCCTGACCAAGTGCTGGAGAACTATGGAAGTAGCTCCTGGGTTTTGCCTCCTGGGAACTGGGGGCTCTTCATGGTTCAGGTTTCCAGTGCTTGTGCCCGGTGATGGCTTTCTGAATTTAGCTGCTGCTTTAACCTGTAGCTTGGCAACTGCCAAGCTGGAGTGAGGGAGAGCCCTTGATTTGGTGGGTCAATGAGCAAACAGCCCATCCAAAGGGGAGAACTGGTCAGGAGGAAATTAGCTGTTTGAGTCTCTTCCACTGGAGAAAGGAGCAGATATTTTTAAAAGCAGCTGGGTTTCCATAGAAACCCCAGGAAAGCGTCCTGTAATCATATGGGGGAAGGGTGTTTTTTGAGTTCAGTCCAAACAGCCATCAAGAAGTTAAACGCTGAAGGTGATGCGAAACCCCTGTCCCACAGCTGAGCTGGGAGGGGAAGTTGCTTTTCTCTTATTAACGCTTTTACAGCTGCGTTCAAGTTTCCGCATTCTCCTTTGACAGTTTTAGATGCTTTCCATTGCCCAGTTCCCTTCCCAAAAGCAAATAACCCCCAAATGCTCTGCTGTGCCTGGTGAAACGGAGCCCATCTGCACACGAGACTCCAGCATGCAGCCCAGGTTGGGTTAGGTGGTGCTTCATCTCCAAATCATCTGCATATTATGGCACCAGTTTAATCCACTGTAACCGTAGTGAGTGAGCTGAGTTGCGAGCTCACCTGGCGAAGAGGATGGGAAAGCTGGGACAGGGAGGGAGAGAGCCGACAGCAAGGGAGCATTGACAGTGGGGGGATTAGGAAGAGCTGAAGCGGTTTTCCTCCATGCAACATGTTCCAGGCGATGTTGTGCCTTGCACGGTGTCCATGTGCTATTTTGTGGGCAGAAGTGAGCTCAGTCTATGAGGTGAACCGATGCCAGCCTCCTCTGCTCGTTGTCTGAACTGGGTGGTGGGTTAGGGCCAAGAAACATCCTATAGCTGCTGGGTCTAGATGCCAGTTTCCAGACTTACTAGCTTCCAAAGATTTGCCCTGTCCTCATGGAGAACCACTCCTCCCTTGCCCCTGAGCACACAAGGATGTCTGTGCGGGTTCAGGTCTTGGCACCATATGGATCAGCCATCAGTGACAACTGTTAGTCCTCCCCTTCGTGCTTTGACCACTTCATTCCCACACACGTCTTCCTTTTTCCATGTGTTGTCCCCTGTAGTTACCTGGATCCTTCCTATTTTTGTTAGGTCACCAGCATGGGCAGCACCCATATACTTGCAAGCCGTGAGCTTTTTGGGGTAGAGCACAAGGATTAGGTGGGAATAGACTCATCCCTATCACTCCCCAGTCCCCCTAGCTCAGACAGATTTGCTGGAGCTGTCACTGAACTATTGCTCAATTCCATCCAGGAACCTCTAAGTCTATCTAATCCTCTCCTGAGAGAACTTTGGACCCTTCAAATTGTGCGCCAATGAGTGCTGCACCTTGATTATGAAATGAAAGGGTTGCCACTGTCTTGGAAAGGTCACTGGGGGCATTCCCTGTCCCCTCTTTTGTTGCATTTGGGAAGCAGGTGCCACGGTCATACCTAGTTTATGAGTTTCATCATGTTGCACTCCCATTATTTCCTAGGGTTTTTTTTCTGAAGCTCACCCCCACACTTTCCTGCACTGATAGCCGGCCCCGGGCCTCAACGAGCACGATCACAACATTTCCAGGGCTCCCTGTCCCTTTGTGAGAGCACACGCTCTCCTTTCATCTCCAGCTCTAAGCATTTTAACCATGATTACCAGAAGAATTTGATGCATAGCACATCCAGGAACAGGAATCAAAGCAATTGCTCAGCCAGGCTGAGAGCCCGTAATTACACAGAGGGAAGCTCAGTGTTTTCCACCAACCCCAGCTGCATGGAAGGGAGCTGACCTCCATAAACACCTGGGGAGCTTCATTACCAGAGAGGGAGGCAGATGAGGATGGTGCACAGAGTGGATGGGTCTCAAACTTTGGCTGCCGAGTGAGGTAGATCCAGATGGTATTCACAGACAATTGCTTTTACTTCTTTGCCCACTGATGCTATACCCTTCAGGCACAATTTGTTCAAGCTGGCTTTGGCAACTGGGATTGGAAGAAGTTTTAGCAATCCTGTGATTCCAAGGTTAAAAATCACAACACCCAATCTAAGTATGGGAGTCATGAAAATGCTCTGGAAGTATACTGTTTCAGGGTTGGGTTTTTTCCTGCCTTTTATGACATAAACAAGAATAAAAGAACAGTTCAGATTTGGTAAACTTGAAGCTACAAACTACAGTTGTCTGTAGTCCTTTCCCCCTGCTATCCAAACTGAGAAGCTTCCTAAGAAAACCTTGATTACACAAAAATATATTTCTCCTGATGGCAAAAGTTTTGCTCTTCGTAGGGGCGGTAGAAATATTTGGCTGTCCATGGCCAGAGCAATAATCTGAGGACCACCAGGAGCCATTACATCTTGGTGTTTCTCCTGTGTTTAAGAGATGAGGTTACCATGGGCTGTCCTTGTGCTTTTGTCAGTCTCTGCACCTTCATTAGCTCCATGGAGCTCAAAAATCACAAACCACTATCCTGGGTGCCTCAAAACCTTTCATATCCATTAGCTAACTAACACTTTTAAGACCTCATAGAGTTGCTAAATGTGAAGAAAGCCCCTTTATGGGTCTGCAACTGTGAGCTGCAGCCTTGGGAAACTGGAGCTTCTGCTCTGCCTTGGTCAGACCATAAGAACTAGGGGACTTTCCAAAAATTAAAAAGAGACAATTTAAAAAAACCCAGATGTGCATACTACTGTGTTTTCAGCCTTCTGAAGAACAGGCATGTACCAGTATCAGAGATGAGGGATTGGACTACCAGCATTTGTCAAGGCTAGATAATTCCCAGCTTCCAAGAAATGCTTCAGTTGAAGCTCAGAGATAGTAAATAACTCACCTGTAGACAAACATAGCTGGTGACAGAATGGAAAAAACATATTTCTTCTAGAATCAGATGATCTCATGCTTCTGCTGTTTGTGGGCCATAGCTAATAGTGCTGCTTTCCAATCAGGCCAGACAATCCTTCCAGGCTCAAGTGGAAAATGTCATCAGCCCTAAAATCAGCAACACCATTATCACTTTAAATTTGTCACGAGGCCAATCCATTTTTGCTGTCACTCTTTAGCATCGTGAAGGCCATAGCAGGGCAGGGATGGATAATGAACTGCACTGTACTTGACCCTCATAATTCAGTCTTCTGCCTTAGTGAAGCACAAAAGCTGTATGTTGAAAAACTCATTATAGTCAAACTGCCTTTGGTCTGGGAAGCCAGGACGAGATACATGATGTGAAACTGCCCTAAAAAGGCAAAACTCATTGGCCCTACATGACTGATTATAGAACATAAATGGTTTGCGCCACCCTTGCTGGATGTAGAAACAGTTTCTCTTTAATTTTTGCTAAAGAGATCAAATACTTTTCCCATTCAGAGTAGACAAGAAAACATGAAAATCAACATTCTTCATGAAATTAAATTTCTCTTCATCCACAATGAAACTTTTTGCTTAAATCGCTGTGAAGCTTTCACTTTCAACTTGAAACAAAGAGGAAGATGGAAGGAGTTGGTTCACATACCTAGACACCAAAAGCACCTTGATCTGGGTTTGAAATTTTATTTCATTTCCAAAATGCTTCACAGAAAAGTCCTTTTAGGTCTGAAATTAAACATTTTGATATAAGAGGAATTTTGCAAATATTCCGTATCAGCACTTTCCACATCCCCACTTTGTTTTCACCGTGAATGCTTCATGCATGAAAGTAACTTTGAGTTCTGCACTTGACCACTTTCTGACCAAGTATTTCATTAATTCCCAGACAGGTCCCATAACTGTAGAATGGCTTTGCAAGGAAGGTACATTTGCATTACAGCACATTGCAGATTTAACACTGGCAACGGTGAATAAAATCCTTTAAACACTTGTTAACTCTGGGAGAAGAAATGAGTTAAGCTCATTTGTCTCTTTCCCTCGATGAATTTTTCATTTTCTCTTTCAAGCTCGTTGACGTTTGCGAAATGATTTTCTGGCATATGTTCAGTCAATAAAAACTGCTGCTGGATTTCAAGTCACCACAAAGTAATGCCTGGCATTAGACATGCAGAGGGGTATGTGCGTGCACTGGGTTACAACAAAAATCCTTGATTTTTATCTCATTTGGATACACTTCAGGTATTGGCTTTTTGTGTCTATCATCTTCAGAGCTGTCAGAGTGGTTGGGAACTGTGGCTGATGAATTCCACTTGTCTCCACCTCCAGAAAACGCAACAGAAAGCACCTTTAGAGATGTAATGACATCATCATTGTCCTGATCAAAAAAAAAAAAACCACCTCAGTTTAAACTCACAGCCACTAATTTATGCCACACAGTTTGAAATCACAGCCTGAGGCACCATGTCCTGGAAAATGTTTGGATTGACTGGATTCAGAACACTTTTTAAGATTTCAAAGTTTAGTTGCCACTTTGTAAAAACAGAAAAAAAAAAAAAAATCTGCTGTGACATCTCAAGCACCCTTTCGAACGGGGAAGGCACTTCCTTCTTCTCTGTGCATCAATAACAGGTACCATCCAGCCTGAGCTGATCACTCTTTTTTTTTCAGCAAACCTTGGGCTTTTCCTGTGAAGTGAGTAAAGCAGTGATTTGACAGAGAAATAAGGCTTTATATTGGCTCATCTTGTCCAACAGTGGGATGAATTAAAATGAAACACGTTCCTTTAAATAGCCCAGTGCTAAGAAAAAGTAGAATTTGCCTCCGTGGCCTTTGAACAGGGAGTGGGGGAGGCAAGGGGGAAAACCTCCTAAGGACCAGCCAAACACTGTAAGAATTAATAAGTATGGATCATTTTTATTGGCCTGACCCAAAGTGCCATGGAAGACATTGCAAGTCTCATCACTGATTTCCGAGTATGTCCAGAAGAGGCATAAATTGACTTTGCAAAGTCAATGGGGATATATCGACTTGCACTGCTAAATACCTGGCCCTATCTTTACTGCTTCAGGAGCGTGAGGCTGTGAAGTGAGCAGCCTTTAATTAGGAAGTAAGGCAGTTTGGAACTCTATACTTCTACCTCCCTCCTAATTAATCCCAGGATTAATTTTAAAGCTTATTTCCCTCTTTCTGAAAGTTTTTATTCCAGAGATGACCTACGCTGTGGCCAAGGAGACCTGTACTACACGCTGTCTGCAAAAGGCTGTTTGGAGAAACGCAGCAGGCAGCAAAGAGAGCTGAAATTTTGATTTTTAAAAATTGCTAAATAACTAAATAAATTTTACGTCGACTCATCAACCTGTAAAGTGATGTTTCAGTGTGTATGTGGAGAGTGTTCAGGTGTTTGGGGACATATCTGTAATTAGAACGAGTAAAGCCTGCCATCTGGAGAGAAAATCTGCTTCCTTCTCAATATGGCTGGGGTCGCAGGCAGTTCCACATATGCTATCAGCAGAGAATTTTCTTCCTCAGTTACCACCTGCTTGGTAATCCGTGTTTATCAATGAATAAAGGCTTAAGCTGAGTCCTGGGTATCAATCTGATATGGCTTAGGTGAGGGGTTTGCTTTTGATGCAGGGGAAAAATTACGGTCATTGAAAATAGTCTCCAGTGATGTGTTCCAGGCAATATCCTACGGTAATGCGTCCCTTGCTGGCTCTCATGGTTTTATTGCCTTGTGATAATTGGTGATTTTCTGAATGCTTTTGTGAATCAGTGAGAAATGCTGCTTTTTTTCCCAACAGTGAGTTTTCCCCTGACTTGGTTGCAGGGGAAGCTCGAAACCCTGACCCAAGAATGACCTGAAAGTTCAAGCACCAGAAAACAAGTAAGAGAAGCCAATACATCTCCAACAGTCCTGTGTTCTGGGGACACGACTGGTGCTTGCTGTAGGGCCATGCCCCGACTGTCTCTTTGCCCTGTGGCCCAGATCCCTGGGAAGGAGAAAGGGATCTGCTGAGCACGCTTGGTGCAGAAGGGCAGGGGCTGAGCCGCACATTGCTCCATGCGAGGGGATCGTTGGGTTTGCTACGCGACTTGCACCAGGAGGTTGCACGTACATTGCTCTGCCCTCTTGAAAAAACCCAAAAGCAATACACTAGCTGAAGATGTTATTTTGGTCAGCAAGAGTTTTCACTGGGGGAAAAAGAAACCTTTTTTAATGCTATAGTAAGGAGCTTTCACACTCCGGTCTTGCAAGTCTAATAGAAACTATAATGTGATCTCCGTCTCCTTGCCAAGCTTCAGGATTTGGTGTCATCCCCTGCCATCAATATGCAACTAATGACTCCAGCCATTAAATTATCCCTAGTGCCTTTTCCTGCTGAGTAGGAGGAAAATACTTGTAATGGCTATTTTGGGGGTGTGTGTCTGTTTGTCTGAAAGAACTTTGAGCTTAGAGACATAAATATTTCCAATTAAATTACACTTGAAATTTTCTGGCTGGGTGGTTTCCTTCCCTGTAATTGTGTCCTTGTGGTGGAGGTAAGGAGGCTCCCTGGTTGCTGTCCTTCTCCAGACCTTATTGCCGTGCACCAGCCCTGACCTGCTGGGACACAGGATGACTTTGCTCTTGGTGTCTCCAGTGAGACCTCTTACTGAAGATGTCAGAGATCACCGTACTTGTATCTGCAATATGGACATGTGTCCACCAGAGCTGACATCCCAGAATGATTTGACAAAGACCCAGACACATCCAGGAAATGGCAAAGGCTCTCAGTTGCCATTTAACAAAGCAACGTGTTGATGGTGCAACAAAAATTCCCATATTTTTGTCAGCTGGGTTGTCCAAGTGCTTGCTTTCACTTAGGGCTGGATTCTTCTTTCTTCTGCACAAGGGATGCTTACCTTGGGAAGCTGAGGACACTGGGTCTCTTTCTTTCCCTGGTTTTGGTCCTGATGAATCACCATTCAAATGAGAAGGTTCAACTTGGTGAGGTTGAGCCTCGGTCTCTGGCACCGAGATATTTCAGAGTGCACAGTGTGTGAATACACCTACGTGAACACATGCAGGTGTGAGCAGATATGTGTTCGTAAATGTTCATACATTCAAAGCCGCATGAATACACCCAGGAGATGGAGGTCTTCCATCACTGTTTACCGAGGCAGAGCTCTCCTGGGTTTCGTTGAAGGTCTGACTGAGATCTTCAAGGAGGATATCTGAACACGTGGCTCGATGTCAGCGCTACTGCCACTCGTTCCTTCCACCTCTGCCATCTGTCTTGCAGGGCTGATTCACACAGGTTTTTCAGAGCCCTGGCCCTGGGAACACCCTGGGATGTGCTGGATCTCTTCAGGGATATGGAGTTGGAAGCAAGCATCATTCAAGCTCTGTAAAGGTTTTAAAACATCTTTTTTGCTCAGTGCAACAAGCCAGAATTCAAAACTGATAATACATTTCTCAATTCACGAACTGAATTAACTCTTTTTTTGATACTGCTACTGGAAAGAATAACTTGCCATATCTGCTTTATGGAGCAATTGGTTATCATTCTGGTACTGTCTACAAAAGATAAGGAAACGCTGCTTTAAAGGTTTTTTTCCACAAAATGCGCTGGGGTTTGAAAATCACTTCAGGGGTACGTTTCTACCCTGATCTGAAGACAATCTCACTTTTCATCTCTACATCTAAATATCACTCTACATCTGGTCAAAGATTTATTTGTTTGTTTGTTTGTTTATTATTTATGGGTGCCTTCCTTCAAAAATAAGCGAGTGTTTGATCTCCAGTTCTCTTCAATTGGTGTTTAGAGAACAAGGCAGATATTGTAAAGAAGAAAATTCCTTAGTTGCTTCCCTTGTGGCTTCAGGAATGGTGTTTGTTTTAATGTTGGGATTCCTCTGAAAGCTTCACCGGGAGACTCGTTTTCTCTCTGAGACTGCCTCTAATGTCTTTTTTAAGAAGCACCCAAATAGCTGAAGAATAATCCAGATCTCACTGAAGCATTCAAAATGGGCTCTTTTAGAAAAGGAGACAAGGATTTATGGCTGGTGAGTACTTGTTGCGATGAGCGTGGAGAACTGTGGCTCTAATAACAGCAAGATTTATGGCTTCCAATCCATCAGCGCCCAAGTTGCGCGAGAGATTTTTATGACTGGAACTTTGTCAACACAATGCAGGCACCTGAAGGTTAAGTCTCTATTTTCATGAATAAAAGTTACAATTGGAGGTTTTTGGTTATCGGAAAAGATTCCTGAATCATCTGTAGGTTAAAGGGAAAAAAACCACTCTCACAAGAGGATTTATTAGGAGAGAAGTAGAGCTGAGGGCAGCAAGGCTGGTGGGGCATAACGAAATCGAAGGATGTTCTCAAGTTGTTGCCTGCAGAGAGTTCTCCTTCAGGTTTGACACCCGCTTTCCGTGACTGCCAAGAAAGTGCTGTGGTAGATCGCTTGCTTTAAGACTCTACCCACTGTCACACTGAGCCTGACACAGGGTGCCCTGGGGTGTGACAGGTGACAGCTTCCCCCACTGCAGCTGGGTCTTTTTTCAATTAGTGTCATCATCACTTGCTGTGGTGGTTAGCAATAAATGTCATGAGTGCTAAAGATCTGTCCCGCAGGCTCTCTTTGCTTGCAAGTCAACTCTCTGTCCATTTAACTCACTGTCCCTCAGTCTACCCATCCACAAAGGGCAGAACTATTTTTCTATTTCTACAGTGTCCAAAACACTTTCATTCTGACGCTGTCTTTCCATTCATGGTGTAGTCGAGCTCCATCACTTGTTACCTTTCAGCTGAAAGGAGCAAGCTTGATCTTCGTGTGCCTTTGCACAACGATGAGTTTTGTTTCTGAGCCTCCCTGGTCCAGCCAAGCCAGATCTGCTCTAATCAGCCAGGCTATAACAGAGGCCAGTGAAACTGCTGGAAAATGGCTTGAAAATATTGATGTTTGTATTAATTTTATTTGTGTTTTCATGGATCAGGGGCTTTTTGGCAGAAGTCTTTTGCAATATTCTCTTTGCGTCTGTCTTTCCTAGGTAGCTACCCATCTGGGTTTTTTAGGAGAGATCTTTTCTCTGCTGGGAAAAAACATTGCTTTGGCACAAATTAAATGGTTATCCATTCTGTTTGCCAGTTGGCCAAAAGGCAGGAATGTATCATAGTGTGTGTTCACGTCTCCTGCCCAGGAGATAGAAGGGTAGGGATGCAGGCTTTACCTCTCGCGCTTATAGAGATATACAGTTCCTAACAGTAAGTAAAATAACCAACTTCAAAACTGCTTGTATGCTGGAATCCTTGTGTTGTTTCGTCTGTCAGCTTCACCACAACCCCCCTGCCCCTCCGGAGCCCATGCTCTGTTTAATCCTGTTAGGGCTCTTTTGCTGTTCTGGACTTTGCAGGTCTCCTCCCTGCCCCCCCTCCAAACAAGCTTGTTCATGCCTGGAGGAGCTTCAAAGCCGATAGGTGTTCAGGTTTTGTCTCTTCAATATGTACACTGTTTGCTGAGTGAGAACATGACTTCTAGCCCAACCCAAAAACACTTCTAAGAAGCAAGACCAGCTTGCACTACTCAAAAATATCCCAGCGTACCCCCTTTGCCAGTGTTCTCTTCTTCCGCGCTGGCTCACAGCCACCAGTATTTCAGAAGCAGACTATGCAGCTGAGCTGCTGCCTTCCTGCTTTGATCCTGCCTTGCCCTGACTCTCACAGACTTTCTTTTCTTGAGCACGAGATTCACCTCATCTAGATGCAGATGTGGAAGTCTGAAGTAGTCATTCTGGGCTTGCTTTGTAGTTATTGAGGAGCGAGATGCTCCTAGAGGGCAATTCATCTCCCCTGTCCTACATCCACTTCTCAAGAGAGGCATCTCTTGCCCTTCAGGGCTGCCTCCTTCTCTCTGTTAACTACAAAGGTGGCCACTTAGACCTAGATGGTTTTTCGTTTGGCTCAGTCAGAGCAGATTAATGCCCTCACCTGTATAATTAACCAAAAAAGGCCCCCAGTCCTACGCATGACATTGAGTAAAAGGGCTGAAAAAGTACAAACAAATTCCCAGAGGTCCAGTTTAAAAGTACACTCCACTCCACTTAAGTCTAAAGTTATCCTAAATAATTCCTTCTGGCAGTTTAATGGTGCGTATTTTGCTGTAATGCTTCCTCTATGACATTTGCAATGACCTAGTTTACTGTTTTTACAAATAATAATTTGTCTTAATTTTCTCTTTGAAGTAGCAGGCAAAAGAATAAATGAGTGAAATCTAAACCTGGTAACCTTGCTAGATATTTTAGGTCAATAAATTATCTTCATGCATAGCTTAGTATTTCAGCTTTCCACTCCAGTGGATGAGGGCTCTTTAATGCTTGTTAAAATAGCAGAGATAAGTGATTGCAGTCTGAAGATGGAAAACATTGAATAATGCAAAGATCTGTGGATTTTGTGATTTTACTTGGCTGGGGGAGAAAATCCTTTGATTCTTTCACTGCCAGAGATAAGAAAAGCTTTCTTTTCAGTAAGGACTATCCACGCTTTTGTGCCAAACATGGTTCGGAAAAAGTAAAAATGCATCACCGATGAAAGTGCTCCAGTTTGGCTATGCCAGGGCTGGACATTTCTGACCTGTTTTTCAGTTTGAAAATTCAGCACAGGCTGAAGATTATTTCATCAGAAAGCCAGGAAACCTTGTCAGAAGCACCATTTAGTGCGACTAATGCAGCCGGTGTTCTGGATGCGGGTTCTGGATGGTCTGGTGCCCAAAGCTGTTGCCTAAAGTTGATTTACTAGATGGAGACCTGATTCTAAGAAGTACTTCAAATTGACATTACTCAAAGCAGAATGATGTTTCTCAAGAGAAAACCCAGAGTTTTAATGATGCAGAGATGTTCATGGCATGAGCCTGACTTCCCTCATTGTGTTATTTTCTCCAGACAAATAAAAATCTTCAAGGCCCCAGACTTCTTTTACCAAGACATCGAAAAGTTCTGGCAAGAAACTAAAAAGTTTTAATGGAAACCAAGTTTGCCCCTTTTGTTATTTCCATTCCTCTCTACAGTCTTTCTGACAAACTGTAAATCAGATTCTCCAGGGTCCATTTTGACTTCTCAAAACATCATTTCTCCTTCTTTACGGCGACCGTTTTCTGGGTCTCAGGTCTCACTACAGATGGCCGTCCGTGCAATCGTGCTGTCTCAGCTGTTGCCTCCTGGAAGTGTCATCTGAAATGAAGCCCATCATTGTGAATCTCAGTACCCTGCAACCGTGGCCATGGGCTCACATTCTTAGCACTGAAGAGTTGCACTATTTTTCCTTTTTGTTAAACAGGGATGTATTCAACATTTCTAATACCTTATTCCCCTGTCAACATATGAGAAAATAATAATTATACCCTGCTC
>VFFE01007688.1:1343836-1396285 GCA_008921705.1 Burhinus oedicnemus | reverse complement strand
TCCCCTGTCAACATATGAGAAAATAATAATTATACCCTGCTCTGCAGGACTGGGAATTATAATCAACACCAAAGCAGGATCTGTACATAATTAGAAGCTTGTTTTAGATTCTTTTTTAGAATTTATCGCACAAGAAATTGCCAGTGTCAGCTAGCATGATTTTAACCAGTAAATCTAAAAGTGACACATCATTGTTATAATTGCCACTGCAGCAGCAGTTAAAATCTCCACTATGTGCTCCAAAACAATGAGGACAAAGGCTGTTGAAAAAGTTTCACAAATCAGTCAGAGGCACTGTCCTGTTTTCTGAAAAGTTTTTGGTTTTCAACCCAGTTGCAAGGGTTTTGTCTGCAGCTTGTTATTGTAAGGTTTAGGGCTCTTCGTGCCACCCTAGGGTGCCAAGGAAAGGGCATTAGCCCTATAGGAAGTTGGATAACTAAAGCATGAAGAGGCACTAAAGGCAGATTTCTCAGAAAGTGATTTGGGAACCTTGGTCACAAAAGGGACATTTAGAAATTGAGTTGAAGAGCTCCAAGGAACTTGCATTTCACATAGACTTGAGCCAGTCCAGGGTTAGAACCCAGTCTCATAAGACTTTTTAGCAATTACTTGACCACAGTACCAGTTTTCCTCTTTCAGCTTGCCTGTGTTTCACAGGGACAGATGTTCTCCATCGTCTTCTCCAAGATCCACCTCTCTGCTTCAGTTACCCCATGGCTCTCAACTACGGCACATTCAGGTGTCTGCCTGGCATGTGGCATAAGGATTTTGGCCATGCCTGATGCTGGAGCATGCTTGGGCTCCTCTAGTCTTCAGGACAGTGATTCTTTTAAGAGGCAATGCTGGGCAATATGCTACAGCAGAGGAAATACTTAAGGCTGCAGGAGCCATCCATGCTTAAAGCAAGGTGGACTCAAGCCTTGGTGTGCTTGGGTGCGTGTTTGCCTTTCCATAAGACGGCTGGTAGAGCTGAAATAAATACATCCGAGATCAAATGTTTGGAAGTTTACAGTAGTTAGAGGTGGAAAAATACCTGAGACAAACAATCCCATGCAATTTATTTGCAAGAGAGGGATACCGATTACATGGTGGTTCCTTAGCAGCCTCCTGCGAGCTGGATGCGGTATTATGACTGTGGTCTTTTCTGCCAAGCGTGTCATAGATTCTCTCATCGACTTTCAGTCTTTAAGCTGCTGTTAATTTAAAAAGCTCCCTGTTCACCTCTGGTATAGACTCAAGAGCTTTTCTGGCTGAGATGAACTGGAATCCATGTAAGAGCAATAAAATGCCTTGTACGGCAGTGTTTTAACCAGCTCCTCCGAATCTTTTTTTTCTAACTTCATGTTACTCTGCAGCTTAGATGCAATGGATCCAGGTCCTGCAGTGCTGCTCGTGGGACTGCACTGCCTTCATTAAGTGTACACACGTACTAAGTCGTCTTGAATTTTGCACCTGAGAAGTCTAGACAAATGTGAGAAGGCAGGAAAAGACCTTTTAAATGCATTATAAATCCCATTTTAACTCAAGTAATTATAGCTACAGCGTAATTAAAATATTGTGGAGGAAAAGAAAATAATCCTACCAAACTTAAATCCTGTGTATATTAGCATATTGCCATCTGCAGACTTCTGAATCACAACACCTTTTTACCTTAAAGCAAAAAGCTCAACGGCCTCTTTTGCCAGAAACCCCGACCGTGCTAAGCACATCTGTCGGGCTCGCTGGGTGCTGGTCAGAGAGAGAAACGTCTGTTGTGGGTGTAAACTTCCTCCTGTTCCCTTCCTTAAAGGTGAGAATAAACACGTTCAAATGTTGGCAATTACAAATCAAAATGTCACACCAGAAGAAAAATCCTTCTTACATAAAATTCCTCATTTCATATTGATTGGAAAGTTCCAGCAGGAGAAATGAAAAATGTTGAACTTGATTTCATGAACACAGGCTTTTTTCAGTTACAAGCAGCAGAACAAGCCATCACGCCTGCAAAAAAAATGCAACTATTTTCTGACCAGCCCTAACTTAGTAATTTCAAGAGCAATAAATTTGCTGGAGGAAAAAAATATTACACAGAATCTTCATCAGTCACAGAAAAGCACCATATATGTCAAAGAAAGTTTGAGGTAATATATCTGATATAAATATACTCACACATGTCAATCAAATTCTTTCGATATCAAAGTGGTTGAATTACCTTGCTTAGTGACATGGTATATTCTTACTGCAAAAAATGACGGGAAGGATGGATGTTTCTTCACGTCTCTAGCTGAAGCCAAAATTACAAGGCGCGGCACAGAAATGACGGGCTGAATTTCTTAAGTCTCGCATTATGCTGGAGGTCAGGTTAGACGGCGATGATAATATTTCCTTCTGGCCTTAAAAAAGTGCATCTGTGAAAATACAATCAGAGCTTATGGGCCATTGAATCCACGTGCTCAGAAATTATTTTTTTAGCAGTATAAATGACATTATCTGCAAGAACAAATAAGCTGCATCTACCGGAGCCAGCAGTCGAGCCTGAAAATGGGAAAAGTATGAGGAGAGAATCCCAACCTGCTTAATTGCCTCACAAATCAAACCTATGGGCAATAACTCCTGTTTAGGGGAAATTCAGATGAGAAATATGATTACTGCTCTCTGCAGGGGAAAGACAGCGCTTTGACAAAACGAGGGCTGTTTTTTCCCAAG
This sequence comes from Burhinus oedicnemus, assembly GCA_008921705.1. Classification (NCBI taxonomy): domain Eukaryota; kingdom Metazoa; phylum Chordata; class Aves; order Charadriiformes; family Burhinidae; genus Burhinus; species Burhinus oedicnemus. The sequence continues at coordinate 1,393,600 of VFFE01007688.1, read as the reverse complement.
TGATCCAAGTGCCAGGGCCTGACTTGCCAGAACTCCTTGGGAAGGTCGAAGCTTTCCCACGTTTCCGCAGTTCCATGCAGGTCAGGGTGGACTTGCCAGGGAGGACTTGAGGTGGTGGAAAACACAGGGCAGTTTATGGGCCATTCATGAAATGCAAATGTATATGGGAAAAATATTCTACACATCTATAAAACATATTTCTTTCCCGGAAAGCAGCTTGAGATGTTATTAATGAGGGAGCTGCTGAATGTTTGTATATAAATAATACCTAAGTGCAAGTTGTGTTGGTGTTCACATGCATTAAACTTCCAGAATGTCCTGCACAAAATATCTTTCCCCAAGTATTTTTTCAGTAGTAGAAAAAGCATGTTTTGCTCAATCTGAGTATAATGAGTTTTGCATAAATCCACTGCCAACTTACACAGGCAGATTCAGCCTCTGCTGGAGTAACACGAGGGACAACATTTTATCTGATGGTCTGGGCTTTATGGAGAGGATCTTGAAGGGTTAAGAACAATTCCATGTATCAAAACAGCCCAATACAAATATAAAGCATAAATATTTGGATGCATGGGGGTTTATATGGCTTTGCATAGACACTGGGGTTTGGTTTTGGCTGTTCTCCACTTGTTTCAGCATCCATTTGCATCTGTTCAATACATCCTTGTATGTAAGATCACACCATGATGGAAATTCAAATGCTGCACATGCAATAATACGTCTGCAGCTGCGGGTGGAAGCAGGTGCTGTACAGCCTGCGTGCAAGTGCCAGCTCTCAGCTTATTTTGTTCTGACTTGTGTCTCTTTTTTTCCCCCCATTCTGAGCCCCAGAGTTGTTTTCCTTCTCCTGGAGAGGGAAAGATGCTCTGTTGTTGGCGGTGGTTGGCAGAAGGGCTTGCTCACCAGGCAGGAGAGGCTCGTTGTGCCGCTGGGCTCAGCCTGAGCTATGAGCATGGCAGAGTGGTTGCTCCAGCATCTTATTTTCTTAATTGAGAGGGCTGGTCCAGCCAAACAACAAGAGCAGAGGTGGAGTTGGCTTTTATGTAGGTGGGTGTGGGAGGCTAAAAGTGATAGATAGCCACAGAGCATGAAAGACCTGGTTAAATCCCCCCAACGTGGTGCACGGTGCAAGGGTGAAGCTACTTTTTTTTTTTTTTCCCTTAGTATTATTAGAGGGATTAAGTGGAATTTAATTGGTGCTTTCGCCTTGAGCTGCCCTCAGCGTGGGAGCTGCAGAGCAGACACCGACTGCAAAGGCGGTGAACTCCAGCCTCTCACCTTCCCTGTCCTCTCGAAAGCAAGCAAACAAACACTCTGCTAATTAACTGCATCGCCCTGACTGAGCTGAGCAGTGCTGGGAGACATCACCCGGGAAAGAGAAGCCAGGAAAAGGAGGAGGCTGAAAAAGTCAGTCCAGCAGACTAATAAACTCCTCCTGGGTAGGAGGATGCAAAATGGATCTGGGCTGTAAATGCCTCGTTCATCACCCGCCCGGTGCTGGTGAAAAGACAAGCTGGCAGGAAGGACTCCTGCTCCAACCACCCACAAGGGCTTTCTTGCACTTTTCTGTGGCACTTCCAACATCTGAACTACTGAGTTACAACGCCAAGGAACAATCTGGAGCATAAGGATACCCAGTGGTAGATTTAGACCTGGTCCCCAGCTTGGTTCTGGACCAGTCCCAATGAGTTTTTTTCATGGAAATCCATAGTGCAGTTCAAGGAACAATTCCCACCATCCTGTGGAGAGTAAGAGTTAAATTGTAGTGACCTGGGCTGTTCCTCATCATCTGCCAGCAGTGCCAGAGGACAGTCTGGGACATGACAGCTTTGCTGGTGTCAATGCAGCCGTGGGCCACCGCAGAGTGATGGCTGTGTGATGGAGTACTGCGTCATGCTCAAAGACTGAGCCTATATGTGTCTGGGTCATCCTGCCAGATCTGCACAGAAAGTTGTTTTTCTCTGTGCTTCCCTTCCGCTGAGTAATTGCTTTGTGCGAGTTTGTCATCTGATGCTGCATGAAGTAAGACAGGTCGAGCAGCCACTGAGGCGGCTTCTGTTCCTAAATCTGCCATGTGCCAAGCTGAATGGCTTCATCCAATGCCTCAATTGCTCCATCTGTGAAATGGAGAGAAGTGCTGTGTTCCTCTATAACTTTCTGGGAGATATAGCCATGAAAAGTGTTACATGGGAATTGCTGTTCTTGTTCAGGCATAGGTTAGGTTGGGAGTCTGCTGGCTCCCTGCTCCCAGGATTCAAACCATCTGAAAGCACAACCAAGAAAAGCTGTCCTGGCAAAACAAATATCTATAAACTTCTTTGTTGGCTGATCTGTACTTTGAAGGATTTCAGCACACTTTATCCTCGCAGAATACCCGAGGTCCACCTAGCACAAGGTAAACCTCCTTCATATTCGAAGATGCACGTGTTCCCTGCTGAGTCTGGGATGCGTGGGGCTAAAGCCATATACAACATACAAAGTATGCCAAGTCTTTCCCATAGTGGAGGAACATCTCAAGGTGCTCTGTTGGCATGAGTTGCCCAGTTAATGCATTGGCATGAGATCTCTGATGTACCCTTTCTCACAGAGGTTTGGATATACTAACGTATATTTTCTGGGACCTAGAAATTAAATGACGCCTGAGCCCTTTGCCAGACCTACGTAATGCCTGAATTGGGCAAGGCTTGTCCCTGGCTGTTTTTGTAAGACTTCTCTAATTTTTTCATTTTTTTTCTACTTCTTCAATATGTCAGCTATAGAGGCCCATTCAATCAACAAGTTTTACAGAATACCTGATTATTAGAGTTCTTATTTTTATTCCTAACTTTGCCGTCATGAAATCAATTTCAAGGCCAGCAGGAGCTGATGAGAAATGCCAACTGCCATTATTCCCCTCTGGGCTTATTTTCTCACAGAGACTTACATGCTGTAATATTTTTCAAGGAAAACCCCCAAAGGTACAGAGACCAATGATGCATTTAGGAGAATTTGCGGGAAATGCAGGAGCTCTGTGCTGTGACATAATTATAGGCCAGGCAGCGCAAGAGCCCCAGTACCTGCAGTATCCCATCGGTCCTGCTTTTGTTTAACTGGTCTTTCAAACTTCAAGTCTCTCTGGTGGCATTGCTTCCAACACCCCTGAACTTCCAGTGAAGATCTCCCAGGACTGTGCTGGCCACTGGGGGCTGGAAGGCAGCAGTAAATCTGCCTTGGTTTAATTGAGTTGGTAGCTGCGATTCTGATCCTGGCAAGGAGCTGCTGTGTTGAGCCAGAAGAGTCTTCTGCAATTACATGTTAGCCCAGACCTGAGGGCCTCCGCCTTTCTGCACTGTCCCAGCACGGCGGTTGCAAAGCAGGTAACTTCCAGGCTCACAGAGATTGCTCACAGTAATAGGCTTTCATAGCTGTTGTTCTCATTGGCCTCAGTCCGTGTTGGTCAAGTTTGCCAAATGTTAATGAATCTGTAGAGGGTTAAAATCCAGGGAGTGACTGTGCTGAGAAAGACTCACAACCCTCTGTCCTGGTTGGAGCGATTCCCAAGCTCATGGAGTGTCTGCTGAGTAAAGTTCTGTAATTGAGCTGGAGACTGAACGGGAATCTCTACGTGTGATGGTTGCTTCATTGTTAGGATAAATGAGCAGAACAACATCTTTTCCAAACATGCAGTGCTTGGAGACTGTCTTTGAGTTTCGTTAAGTCTTTACTGTAAAAGTATATCATGCCCATTACCACTTTTGAGTCCACTCCAAATCCACTCGGTTAATATTAGCTATAAATATGCTCCAACAGGTAATGTCAAAGTAACAACCATCACAAGAGGAGGTAAATAAATGGAGGCCATGGGTTCATGTGGGCTTCAGAGATGTTCTGTCTTGCATCCCCCTGAGTGATTCTGTAGAGGGCATTCATCACTAGGGAAGACCTGGAAATCACTGATAGCTCCCGAGGGAACAACAAAGAAATGGCATTGAGCTGTGAGCAGCCAACAAAATATTGCACAGCTGAAACACGTTACTGGACACAAGTCTTGAAGGGTAGGTCAGGGATTTGCACAAATAGAAAAACAACCCAAGACTTTCCTCTCCTCTGGTTGCATCTCTTCTGTGTTGTGTCCAGCAGTTAACCTTTAGAGGACAGAACAGACAGAGGTGAAGAATTAATCTCATTTTCTTCCATAGACTGTGAGAAGAGCCTAATGAGTTAGCAGGATGATGTTGAGATGGCCCACATGGAGTGTGATGTCCTCAGCACAGAGAAGCTTCTTCCAGAGTTTATCAAGAGAAGTCCATTGTGTTGTGGAGTTTATAAAGACCTCTGGATAGAGTGAAATAGTTTTGCCAAGGTAGCAATAACCTTCCTCCAAAACGCATATTATTGGGCTATTGTAAATGCCATAGGTGAATTGTGGTGCATAAGGTCAAGGGACAATTGCTTTCATCTGTCTGAAATATACTCTGAGCGCCTATTAGCACATCGTGTTTAGTGTTATCCTGGCTGAGTTCATTCAGTCTAGCTCTGGCCAAGTGCCACTACAAAAATCTCACTGACATTTTCATTTCCATTTCCAGCAGCCTTTGCTGGCAGCAGACCCTCTGACTGCCTCCCACTCAAGTTTTAAAAACTTTGGAAGACTCTCTTCTTTGTGCAAAACAATTCGATCTTCTTTCACTGTTGAAGGAAACACCTTCTGGCAGCAAGACCGCTGAAAAACTGATACAACCAACTCCAATGGAATTTGGCTGTTTATTCTGTGTCATCAACTGGCACCAAACCAAGAAGGAATGAAAAGCAAGTTGGTAGAGGCCTTTTCTACTCTCACTGTATCACATCCAATGATTGGTCACCCAGAGTTGTAGGAAAGGTCCTTGAACGTCTTTGGGAGCTGCTGTAACAGAGAGGAGCGTGTCTCTTCCCTTACAAGTTGACCACTAGCCTCCATTCCTGTGGCTCGTACCACTGCTAACTAGTTTTTTCTGGAAATCAAATCCTCTTTTTCCAATCCTTCCTCCAATTTACTAGATTTCCCCTCGAAACTATAATGGGTGACAAGAGAATACCAACAGCAAGTGGTTTTGGCTCCTTTCACTTTCCTGTCGTTATCTTCATTACAACACTAGGGATTTCTTGCCTGTTTTGTCTAACCTATTTTTACAAATCTCTCTTGCAATGTGATGAATTGTGTCCTGTGGGTGCCTGTTTTTCTCCATTAATTGTCAAGTGAGTCCAGATAACTTGTTCAGATGGAGATGTCAACACCGAGGACATTTACATTTAGACAAAGAATAACAGTCCAGTGTGTCTAAGGGGTGAGATTCATCTCATCATGCTTTAGGTGTCCAGAGAGTGGATGTCAACTGCTGAGCCAATGCATCTAGACTTTTTTCTTCCTCAACAGATACAACTCATTCTCAAATGTTCGAAAGAGAGGATGACTAATCTATCCTTTGGCTATAAGAGGAGTCAACGTGGCCAGCTGAGATGTCAATACATATTTTGCAGATGACTCAGGGTGGGATTTAACTGAAGTGCCTCACACAGCTGCAGAGCAATGGCTGAGCCCAGCTCTATGGTCACACATCATCATTTGTCAGCAGCTTGTCTGACTCTGCTCTGCTACTGATGGTTTAGGGGAAAATATCACCAGAGTCTGGTCCTTCTGGACCTGATGACTGAATTTCCCCAGACTCTAGCAATAGTAAGACCAAAATCCAATGCCCTTTTGTCTCTGATGTCCTGTCACAACAGTTTAGCAGCAAATCGAACACTCACATCGGGCATCCATATCTCTAAACATGCAAATAGCTCACTCAGAAAGCAATAAGCCTCTGAGTACACTGCTGGTGGGACACACCGAGGATACAGAGGGAGCTGATGTCGGCTGTTACCTTAGCAACAATCTCCATCTGGTAGGAATCTGATGCAGGCGGTCTGACCCCTGGCAAAAATGTTTGAATGTTTAATGACTTAAATACCCGAATAATTCTAGGCTGTTATGAAAGGGAGTAGCACGTAGCCCCAGTTGAACATCACTTGTAACCATAATGGGGGAAGTCAACATGGTCTCGTTTCACATGCTTAGACTTTGGCAAAGGAGGTGATACAAAAGCACATACAAGATACTGTGTTTGAAAGAAAATGGGCCTCATTTTCCACTTAGACCAAATTTATGTTATTCTAACTCCATAGAGAATTGAGTCAGTATTTCTTGCTACAAGGAGACAAGGTGGTTTAGGGTATTGGTAATATAGTAATATCAAGCTGTTATAGAGCATTGTTAATCCATAGATTTCAAAATCCATTAATGCCACAGAAGGGGAGGGTACAATTCCACTTGCATTTCACCAAATAATTTATTTTATATCTTTATTACTATTATTATTTTATTGTGTGTTTTGGTGTGCCTGAATAATTCCAGACTGATGCCCTGGAGAGTTTGGCTCAGCCGTGAGTTTGTTTCTTGGACAGTCTGTAGGGCTCTTTTTGGCTGAAGTCTTGTTAAGAAGTAATAGAAGAAGACTGTACAGGGTCGCCTGCTTCGGTGGTCCTAAACCCCAGAAGCTTGATGATATATTCTAGAGTGCCATCTGTTGTTTCTTTACCTGCAATTAACTTAAAATCTAAGATTTAGGTTGGAAAGCCACTTTGGAGATCCATCTAGTCTAACCTCGTGCTGAAAGCAGGACTCAAAGTAGGGCTTACATTCGGGCAAAAGCTCTTGCCATAGGCATGTTCTTGACAAAGGCTCTTCTACCTGAAGCAAAGAGCTTCACTCTGGGGGAGACTCCTGTCTTCACATGCATTTACTTTGTGGCTTCTTTCTGACTGAAAGCGGGGAGATAAGTTGCAAGAGATTTTTTTTCTTTTCATTGTGTTCTGCTGGAACCTCTTATTGCTATAGGCCACCAATAATCGACATTTTAGGAAATATAACGTCCATCTTACTATTCATGCCTCATTTTCTATTGTATCATGTGAATGGCTATCATGCCACCTACTTTTCCCATGTGTCGCGGGATGGAAGTAACAGACACAGTTATGATTTAGCAGCAGTTTGGTTTATTTGTGATTTGAGGTAGATCGAGGGATTGAGTTCTAGCAGCACTTAATCATTAACTGAGTTAAAGGTTTGCAAAGTGATTTAACTAAATAAATGAACAGCGACTTGATTACAGATTCGAAGATGACAAGATTCACACTAACTTACTATAAGGTATCCCAAACCAATAGAGATATATATATGAGAGCAAAACACAGATTTCCGATTAATATATATACATATATATATTAAGGAATGTGAGCTCACACACACACACTTACACGAACACGCACACACCGCAGTTTATAACCGCTGAGATCGAAGATCTCTTAGTATCGCACGACTTATTGAGTCGGTGGGTACCCCTTTTAACTCCTACACGTACGCGGAAAATGGAAGAGCATCCACATCCATAAAGCTAAAGCATACAAACATATAAATGGAGAGGTGGATGAAAAGAGAGACTAGTCTATATTTAAAATTTCCCTTTTGAGCTAGAGTAAATACTCACAATGCATCGGCATTCCTCAACGGGCAATAGTTGAGGCTCAAAAGGGATTGTCTCACCCTGACCTTGTAGTCCTCGAGAAGTTTTACCTGACAGGGGAGATACTGGCCACAGCCCGCTGCGATCCAGAAGAGCTCAAAGGGTCTTCACTAGAATCGCTACTTATAGGATCCGAGATAATTGACTTTTGTCAGGTACTATTCCACTCCAGCCCACCTTGGACAATGGAATAGTCCAGTACTTTCTATTGTTTACACAAATCCAGGACTTGTGGTCCTGGTACCCTCCTCTCTGTGGCCACAATCCATATGTTGTCAGGTGTGAATGATTATAGTCATTATCTTCAAATGGTAGGAGCTATGGAAACCAGGTGCACTAAGGAGTTGCTGTAGTGTTCTGGTCCATTGTTCTCCACCCTTTCTTTCTTTAATGTTAGGCCATTCTGTATTGTTCTGGTCATGGTGTTACTGTGTGACCTAGGTTGGGAGGGAATTACGCCAAGTATCGAGAGGCCTGAGGGTGGCAGGAGGGGGGGGTTGCATCACCACACCATGGTATAAGCCATTTCATGCAGACCAAGTGAAATTTGATCATCTAGCATCTATTTCAGCCTTATCTTACTCTGTGCCTTTCATATTCTATGAAATAGAGTACAGAACTATGACTCTTCCTGGGCTTTGGCCCATACTGCCAGCAGCAGCCCTCCCATTTGGGCTAGCAATCCATGCTCCTTTCATAGTCCTGGGTAAATTCCCCAAGTTCTCGATACTCCCTGGTAAAATAAGCTGAAATACCTATTTCATAGAATCACAGAATGGTTTAGGTTGCAAGGGACCTTGAAGATCATCTAGTTCCAACCCCCTGCCATGGGCAGGGACACCTCCCACTGGACCAAGTTGCTCAAAGCCTCATCCAACCTGGCCTCAAACACCTCCAGGGATGGGGCAGCCACAGCTTCTCTGGGCAGCCCCGGCCAGGGTCTCACCACCCTCATAGTGAAAAATTTCTTCCTGAGATCTAATCTACATCTCCCCTCTTCCAGTTTGAAGCCATTACCCCTCGTCCTATTACTACATGCCCTTGTGAAAAGTCCCTCTCCAGCTTTCTTGTAGGCCCCCTTCAGATACTGGAAGGCTGCTCGAAGGTCTCCTGGGAGCCTTCTCCAGGCTGAACAACCCCAACTCTCTCAGCCTGTCCTCACAGCAGAGGGGCTCTAACCCTCTGATCATCTTCGTGGCCTCCTCTGGACCTGCTCCAATACGTCCATGTCTTTCTTATGTTGGGGGCTCCAGAGTTGAACACAGTATTCCAGGTGGGGTCTCCCCAGAGCAGAGCAGAGGGGCAGAATCCCCTCCCTGGCCCTGCTGCCCACGCTGCTGGGGATGCAGCCCAGGATGCGGGGGGCTTTCTGGGCTGCCAGCGCACATTGCCGGGTTGTGTTGAGCTTCTCCTCCACCAACACCCCCAAGTCCTTCTCCTCAGGGCTGCTCTCCATCCATTCTCCGCCCAGCCTGGATTTGTGCATGAGATTGCCCCGATCCATGTGCAGGACCTTGCACTTGGCCTTGTTGAACCTCATGAGGTTGGCACAATCCCACCTCTCAAGCCTGTCCAGGTCCCTCTGGATGGCATCCCGTCCCTCAGGTGTGTCAACCGCTCCACACAGTGTGGTGTTGTTGGCAAACTTGCTGATGGTGCACTCAGTCCCAACATCCATTTCTCTTCACTAACCCTCAACAGAGCCCAGGACAACCATCTCAGAGGGAAGGACCTGCATTAATTAACCATTTAACACTGGCTGGGTCTGCCTGGGTAACGTCATGGAAATGGGTTCTTACAGGACGCTTTCATCTGCTTCAAAGACTCCTGGCTCTGGAGCTGCTAGTGGTGCCAACTGTAGTGCTTCTCTGTTGTGCAGTTTGCAAAAGGCGAGAAGACTGAAATAGTTCTTAAAAGAGGGGAAGCAGCCAATTGCCACCCCTCAGTCCTTGATTTATTTCATCAGTGATTCAAAACCTGCTCCCTGGAAGATGGTCCATGTGCATTCGCCGATGAGGTGTGTGACATTCCCCTCACCAACGCACGAGGTCCAAGAAGCTGACGTCATTTGTAGTATTTCATTTGTTCACAGAAAGTTTGTTTTGCCATTTAATCTTTAAAAAGCAGGAAGATTTACACGCAAGGAGGTCAGCATCATATGTTACGTTTTAACTGAAATGTTATTTAGCTGGCAGAGCCATGCCTTGCCCTCCCCATACACCCAAAGGCTCCTTGGAGATTCATCAGTTACTGGTTTTAATAGGAGAGGAGGCGAGAGGTCAGGACATCTAAATGAGCCTTATCAATCTGATGATAAATTTAAGGTTTGGGAAGCCTGAAAGTCCATGCAGGGGCCTGCTTTGCATTTTATAACCTTATGAAACACAAAGCCTGTGCTCATAAGAATGCTGGTGAAAGGATTTTTGGCTCTGTAGGCAAAATAAATTTTGGATCTGCACAGAGGAAGACAAAACTCCTCTAGGATAACAAGGTGGGATGAGCTGTGGAGAACTGGGTCTTCTGCCAGCAAAGAAGCAGAAGTGGAGCTGCTGGGAATAACATCATGCCTCCGTGCCTCGCACCCAGTCTTTGCCTTGGGGGCAGCCGTCATCAGAGAGCTGCATGTCTGTGCGCCGTTCTGATATGAAACACATAAATCAGTTATTCTAGATGAAGATTTGGCCACCATTGCCTTGGGCATAACTAAAGCAAAGAAAGGGGTCCTGGGGGGCCACTTTGCCTAAGGTCAGGTCAAATCCAAGCCTTAAAAATGTGTGTTTGGGAATCCTAGTGCCTGGGGTATCTCACTGGCACAGATGAAGTCTGCCCTGAACCTCCCTGTTCTAAATTACTTCTCTTATGCTATTTACAGAATGTTCAATTTTTGGCTACAGATCAGTAGGAAAATGCACACACAAGTCTCATTCACTCATGTAATTTAGATTTTGCAACGCAGTTTAAGGTTATCTCTAAATTCTCTGTTAGTATTTGTATAAAGGAGAACAATCAGATAAAAATCCAGATATCTTGAAGACCTTGAGACACGAAAAACCTTTGTAAAAATTGTGTTGGTTTGGTGGGGGTTTTTTTGGTGGTTATGTTTTTTTTTAATATAAAAAAGGGATTCAGCTCAGTACAGGTTTCATATTTATATAAGGATCAGAAAATTGAGATTTTGTTGCAGCAAGCAAATAGACGACTGTGTAAGGTTGGATACAAAGGCAAATGTAAGCTGAAAAGAGACAAATTAACTAAAACCCTGGATCTTGCATGTTCCATAGAGAAAGCTCTGTTAATCGAAAAGAAAAACTTTTTACTAAACCTATCCTCGAAGAAGTCTCTGGTCAAAGTGATGAAAGATTCCCACATAACTAACACTGCAGCCTGCAGGGCTTGAAACCAGGAAAGGATACCATGTTCAAAACACTCTGTACTCCAAGGATTGTGTTTTCTCAATGCCTCCAGAGCAACGGCTCCAAGTGGAGTCTCCCATACCCCAGCTGAGCTCTCCCGTGCTCAGGCTGTTCATCATTCTGGGATGGATTGGTGTTTTTCTGTTCTTAATGAAACTTTTCAAAAGCTTCTGACTGTTCTGATGCAAAATGAAAACAAATGTGCAAACCTCAAATAGTTTCACAATTCATCTTTTCCAGCCATGCCAGATTCTTGGAGTGTGTCATTAATCTTTTCAGAGGGATATAGCTGGGTTTCTTACTAGGGATTTGCTTCTTGCTTACTTTGGATCTGTAAATCTCCGTCTTCTCCCACACTCTCCGTGGATAAATGAGGTAGTGCATAGACCGTGCCTCCGACCGAGCCCATGCTGCTGCTGCTGCTGGTTAGCTCTTGCCTGCCCAGTTCCTGGGGGATAAACCTTCACCTTGTGGTGCTTAAGGGTGTCAGCTGTGACGTCCCTTTCCTCAATTTCAGCAGTCTCGTGGTTTTTGCAACCCTGTTACTGAAAGGTTGCTGGATGTGGCTTTCTAATTAAGGAAGGGTCTCCATTCCCTGTTGGACACAATGTTCAGTCCCTGCCAATCCATCCTGCTTTATGGAAGGCTCACGTGCACGTCCAGTTAACAAACTGTTCCAGGAGCAAAAAGATTCTTCCACATTTGCCATTGTTACAAGACCAGACAAAACATCCTTGTGGAAATTAAATGCTGCATGTGTGTTTGAGTTACTAATAGAGCTGTGGTCTTTGTCTAATGGGAGTAGAAATATGTGGACATAAAGAAAATTAAATGCATTAGCCTGGCTCCATGGTTACTAAGAAACAGAAGGATGCTGGTACACTGTAGTTATTTCATTCCCAGATGAGGAAGGAATGCTCAGACTGAAATAAATATGTTTTTTTTTTTAAGGTAGTTGTATTTCTGTAATGCAAGAGCAAGCACCCCTATTTAACCTGCACAGCCAGTAAATGGTTCTGTTTGTTCTGCACACTCTGTCCTTTCAGCAAAAGTTGATACGTGCCTTTATTTACTTAATTAGTTTCTCTCCTTTTTGTATTAAACCACGTCGCCTTCAGCAGATCATGTTTTATTCTCAGTAGGTAAAAATACTGAAAGGGAATTACTCCAGATGAAGCAAAAGTTCCCACCTTCTTTGCAACTGAGCTTCAGAAAATCAGCAAGAGAAGTCAGAAACAGAAGCGAAGGTGAGCGTCAGGTTTGGCAAACACAGTGTTAGGCTGAAAAGGGGTGAGGACTTCTTCAGCCGGTCTCCACTCAGTGTTCTCTCTCTGCTGGTAACACCAGACTCACTGGGCAGCCAAGGGGGTGAGGAACCACCACCGCCTCTTCCTCCTGTCCCTCGGATTTCACTAGCCAGCTGCCCTCCTGGGGAACATCCCCATTGCCTCAAACCAACCCAGACACCGAAGGCACCGAGCGGCACCGGCAGGGTAAGCAGCAAAAAGCTTCCCTTGGGGAAAGCTTTCCCGCTGCCACCAGCTCCAGTTCACGCAGGCTCCTCGCTGCCTTCGTTACTCATCTCTGCCCACCCGCTGACGTTCATCTGATCCTTCTTGCTTACAGACCCATTTCTTTCTCTATGGTGAGCCCTGGCAGGGAGTTTCATCCCATTCAGCTGTTAATATTTGATTACGCCTCTAGTGAAGTGAACACTCATTAAGTTAATTTCAGCAACAATATAAACATCAAAGGGCTGAATTAGTTGTAACGGCAGAAAGCGATGGGCTGGCATCAATGCTTATTTATTGCTTTTGCCGCTTCCTAACGTGGCTGGTGTTGAGGACAGAGCACGGCTTTGGGGGAACTTTGAGGTGCCGCATTTCAAACCTGACTTAAAAGTCCTAAATAGTGACTCCCGTAGAGGAGAGCAGAGGTTTGCAAGACCTGGCATGAGTGTGGGGTCTGGCTCTCCTGAAATACGTCAGCTATGGAAAATAAGGGATATTAGATAAGAATTAGGATTTCACCGTGCTCCTTATATGAGTGAAGACTGACAGCTCTCAGCTGCTTTGTGCTCAGCGGTTCAGACAAGCACTGGAAGAGTTGGGATAATTTCAGCTCACCAGGAGTCTGGTATTTCTAATGGAAACTTCTGTGTTGCTTTGGGGGGTTTTGTTTTGTTTTTCCCTTTCAAATCTCTCCAACTGATTTCCATTAAAATTATCAAAAAATTAGCATTTTGTGGGGACGTTCAGATTTCGACTGTGTGCAGCACACTGAAAAGTGCACTCTAACCTTTTTGCTTCCTCTTGCTGCTGGTTCACTGTGCAAGCTAAAAGGCTTTATTTTGACTTTTGCTAAAACCACTTGCATTCTGTTAAAACCTGAATGTTACTATTGATGATGAATTTTGCATAGTCACCATAAGCATTTATAATGTAAAGCAATACTGCGATACGTAAATATTGCCATAAAACTTTCCTGTTTAAACCAAGTTTGAAATGAAACAAAAATATTTACATAGTTCACACCTGTTGCACAGGAAATGAGAAATATTGACTTTTTGAAGCTTGTTTTCATCCCAAGTTGCAACAAATATCAATTACCCCTGAAAATATTATTGTTTCTGGCCATCCTTGTTATATTCCCTTAAATAACAAACCCTTCCCTGATTTCTCAGGCTGCTCTGCACCTGGTTTCCCATTTGTTCATTTTGTGCCTGTTACCTGGTGCTGCCCAAACCCCAGCAGCTTGCTGGTTTCTCAGATTTCCAGTACCACCATTACTCTCTTGATTTTCACAGCAGGGCATATGAGGACTCCGCAATCGGCAGAACTGAGCTAATTGATTGCCTCATTTCGCTCTTTGAAGACTGAAACAATTGCACAAAGTCCCTGGTTCAGTAACGGATGAGTATTTGGAAGCCAAGGAAAGGCTTTGCTTGTGTTTGGCATGACATATAAATATAAAAACTGTTGTTTTATCTCCTGTAAGTATAATTACCTAGTCAGATGAGTGATTATAGCAGTCGCGCTATTTGCTCTGGAATTAAAGTACTTGCAGGGCTATGAAGTACTGTACAAGCTCTGGTAAATCAAATCAACTTGAAAATGATATAACGTATTATAAAGTCAGAAGTAACAGCAGGAGGCAGGAACCCTGATTCACAAAAGATTTCAGTGGATGTTTTCATGGGTCTTGTGTCTGCTATTCCTCCCTGGATTTTGGGCCATTCTCATTTCTTCCAAGTCGGCGTTGCTTCATCCAAGATTCGGAGATTTATCAGACAGATGAAGGGAGGTGTAACCATCCACCACAGCCGTGCAAGCACCCCTCGGTGACCCCAGCCAGGTTGGAGTTCCGCACCTCGGTACAACCGTCCCATTCTTCCTGTGCATTTCCCACACCGCCTGCACCCCTCGTCAGACACCGGAGACGGGCAGCTACGTGTTGTACTGACCTCTGCATTTGAGTTTTGCCCTGGTCCAGCTGCTGTCTGTTGCAGTTGTAAACTCATTCCTCAAATCCAAAATTCATTTGAAGAGCATGTTAGAGAGAGGGAAGAAACCATTTACTCCCCTTGCCTCTGTTCTTACAAACGTCTCTTTATATTTTCATTCTCCTTGAATGCTTAGCAGCAATTCTTTTCAGACATTCTAAATATTGCTCGCAGTTCCAGGTAGCAGGACAAGTATTATTGCCTTGCAAATGGAACTGCCGGCTTGCTTTCCTCTTCTGTAGGGGAATCCATGAGGAATGGCTGACTGGTGGGTTGAAAGGGACTTGGGTATGGCTCACGTACTATCTAGCAGGTTATTTCCATTTAACATCTACTGACATTCTAACAAGTCTTTGTAAAATGGTCACGCGTTTGCTAAAGTCATATATCCAGCTCATAGAGCACATGTACAGAACAGCATTTTATAATCACTGTCTTTACTGCAGACACGCTTTAAATCTCTTCTGTTAATATGTGATATCTGCTCTATACTTGATATCTCAGAAACCCTCTGAGAATGCCTGGCCAGACAGGAAAACAGTCTTATGAAACAGCATGACACTGGAACCGCACCTTCGGGGTCCTGCTCATCACTTAATAATTTCATTTCAATTTCTCGATGCCTCAGTTTACCCATCTGAATATTAATGTATTCCCGACAAGGCACTGAGATCCTTTGTTATGGAGCTTTGCGCAGCTAGAAATGATGCTGATGTTTTTCTTTAGCATCTGACTGGCTGAGATCCTGCAGAGCTGATCAGATCAACTCTGATCAACATTTCTTGTTTTTTTTCCATTGCAGGAGGTGTTAGTGTTTTCCAAGTGTGGGTTTTTTTCTGAGCAGTGAGCATCTGAGGTGCGCTGAAATCCAGAAAAGACAGTTGCAATGTTATATTAACTCACTGTCATTAATTAAAATCCAGTGTAAGTGGAATTTTTTTCAATCTAATTAACTAAAGCAGGCAGCATAAAATGCTCATATTTGATTTCTTCTTCCTCCCTCTTCCTTTCCATCAACTATTTAACAGCAGACAGCAGGTAAAAGTGAACACACACTGTTGTCTCCACTGTTTTTCCAAAACACGCTCGAGGCTGTTGAATGTGCTCTGAAGTGTTAATGCTGAACTTGGCTTGATAAATGAATAAGCCCAGCTAGCTGGGGGTGCCTCCTCCTCGCTTCCCTTGATCTTGCGTGGTTCCCCAGGTGCTGAGCACGGGGGAAGAGCAGCCCCTGTTAGTAAGCGTGAGCGACTGCTAAGTTGGAGGGATCTCATCAGCACTCCCACGCTGGCACTGGGATTCTGGCTGCAGAAGAAAAGCCGTTGTCGCCATGGACACCAAAACAGGGAGGACTAATCAGAAAATATCGATAGGGTAAAATGTCAGCGACTGCAAACTAAACCGGCGTGTGATCTTTAAAGGAGAGCGGTGAATCATCTCTCAGCTGGGGTAGGTGAGGTGATCTCTGACTGCAGGGAAGCTCTGGCTTTGGGGAACTCCAAGAGGTAATTTGCATCTTGCATTATTAGTAATAGCAGTGTTACGGTGCTGGAGCAGCACCCCAGTGTGTTTAGATGCTGGATAAACAGAAAATAAAACCGGTGTCGGGTCCTACGAGTCTGCTGTCTGAGCAGCAGGCAGGAACTAGGAGGGGCTGGGAAGAGTGAGCCGAGACCCGGGATATCTTAGATGCCAGACTGCCGAGCCCTGACACATTCAGCCCCAAAGTCGAAGCTCAGGCAAGGGCACACCCACAGACCCTGGCAGCAGCGTCAGGTTAGGTACAGACCTTCGAGTGACAGGGGAAGGTTGCTGCTTCAGGCCCTGCCTCGACTAGTCCCTGCTGGCAGTATTTGCTGCTGTGTAACACAGCCCTGATGTCCCCTGGGAGTTAAAACGCATGACAAGGTCCTTCGGCCCCTAACCACTGCCATGGGACCGCTGTGGTGTGGGAAGATACTTAATACAGTCTGCTCTCCCAAAAACTAACAAAGACTTGGCACGTTAGCCCATTTATCATTCCAGAGGGGAATTTTCTCATCGGTTTTCAAATCAGAACCTCCTCAAATCCCAGAGCTAATCAGACACTGATTTACTGCTTCGTTTTGCTATGTAATTTGCAAAAATACATCCACAGGCTTGGCTGTAATGGCAGCGTCTTTACATTCTATAGTTCTCTGAATGTATCTGATTACATTAGTCAGTGTGGAAGCAGTCGTCAAATGGAAAGGACAACTTCAATAGACCCAAGTTTACCGCTTAGAGGAACTGTAGCAGGAGAAAAGGAATACAAGTAATTCACCAGTTAATGCGATTTTTGATTGTAGGTATGCCAGGCACAAACAGGTACTTTGCAAACACACTTTAATGTGTTTCTGTTTCTCTCAGAATATTTAAATGGTCTTAATTTTTTTAAATCATACCTTATCTGTGTCACATTGAGATCTGTCTCTTTAACATTCAAGAAAAGTGTCCTAGAATGGGCTTTCCTGTGGCATGAGATGTGATGGAGCAGAGAGAGGATCTGAAAGATGAGAGGGCCTTACCTTGTCATGAAAGACAGGGGAACTTTGAGGGGTCTCTTCATCAATGCCATCAACTGCAGGTACAGTTTGATGCTCTCTCAAGGAATCAGATATGAGTGACGGGCAAGAAGCCGATTCCTGTGGTAGAGATCAGGATTTAGATCGGTTCTCCAAGATTCCCTGCTAGGAAATCTCATGAGAACAACACATTGAGAGGATTTATTGTCAAGGAGAAGAGCAAGACAAGCACTTTTGTGGTAACAGGGCAGCCTCATTTCAGAAACTTCCAGGATGAAAATGGACCTTCTTGAATGTAGAAAAAGAAGGAAGAAAAGAAAAGTAAAGAAAAAAATACTGTTTGCTTGAGCTTTTTAGGAAAGTAATTGTCTGTTTTCCAAGTCCACATGAGGTCTCCTCTCCATGTGCAAACAATGGTTTATGCCCTTCCTCTTCGCACACCGTCCCCGTAACTCTCAGCTGGGGTGACCGCCACCTTGGGCAGAGCCCTGTGCTCAGGGAGGTGGTTTTTTTCCCTGTAATGATGAAGACGCTGTTACACACTCTCTCTGCCAACCTTACTGTGGGGCACAGTCACTGTGAGAAGGGGAGAAATGGATAACAAGGGAGATAGCAGGGGAGAGGGAGGGAACATGAGCCACCATAACCAGTTGCCAAGACCCTGTGAGATAACCGGCCACGTAGAGAACCAGCCTGACAGCAAAGCCAAAGTATTTTATTTTCCCTATTATACTGTTTTAATAACTTGCTAGTGCTTATTACCACATTGTTGAAAAAGTGTGGCAGACAGAATGGTTATTTACGGTTAGACAGTTGTGCTAGGATTTCAAGTCATTATTAATGTTGTTAGATCCAATTCTGATGGAGACATTTTGGTCATTTAATCATATTGAAAAAGATTTTTTCCCCTTTACTTTAATATCAGGGGATTTTCAGATCTGTTCTTCAGATATATAATATAGGCATTAAAACAATGGTGGTCATTCTGCCTTCCAGGCAGACTCTGAAATGACCCTTGAACTGCTTTATGATTGTTGCATTAGTATTGCTGGATGTTATGAGTATTATTTTTTTAAAAGGACTCAAGCAGCGAGTAGGAAGCTAGTTTGCTCTATATTCTAATTAACGCAGAATAAATCTGACTGTAATCAGGATGTTTTGATTGCAGTCTAGCGGGATTTCTGGATGTCCTTTTTAGCCATGACATCATGCAAACCTGATTTTGACACCATTAGAAGTGAGCAAACAAGACGGGAACTGAGGGTGTAGGAAGTACTCATGTACAACTAAGCCTAGAGGAGAAGACTGGTCCATTCCTGCTCACAGTTAGAGATCAAGTATCTGAAAAGACAGCTTAAGGGATGTATTTCCAGATTCTGATTCACAGTTGTTGAATTTACATTTAGGGCTATGATGAATTTTCTCTATCAGTATTTCCAACAAAAAATTCTAAGAGACATCAATGTCAGAAAATTTTAAAGATTATGTAGAACGAACCAGACCATCCTTTGTTGCCTTAAAATCTCCAAACTGTCTCCTCTCGTAAGGCAAGATAGCTTTGGGATATTTCTCATAATCCTTGTCATCAGTTCTGAACCACTGCAGAGGAGTGAAGGGTCCAAATTATCAGCAAAACTGTTTTGAAAGAGTCTCAGTTTTGACATAAAAAAGGCAGGATAATTAATCAGTGCAATGACAAGAAAAGATATGTTTGAGTTTTCATAGAAAAATATATCTGAGCATAAATCCAAACTGTTTATTCAGGCCTTGTCTTCAATAATCTCTCCTCTCTCATCCTAAAAATGTCAGCAGGTTCTCCAATTCTTTGTTCTTAAAGTCTTTCAAAAGACTTTTCCCCTGACAGCCAACAAACATGCTGATGAAACACTAACTCTGCTTGCTCATTTACAACAAGTACTCTTGGCAGCTTAACGCACGTACACATGTTTTCTCAATGCATCAAACAGCAAGATTCAGGACGCTGGAGAAATCTACACTGTTGGCACAGATTTGTTCCTGATGGATAACAAAACAGCATTTGAATAATTTTCAATACAAAATATTTCTTAGCAGACTAACATAATTGTTCTGTGTAACAGTCATTGCAGGTGCCCCAACTACTCAAACACAGCAGAGTTTAGCTCAGTCTGGTATTTGCATTTTCCCATATTCACCATGTTGGATTTTTCAAGCAAATCCTGGCTGGTGGCCTGATGGAAATGAAGTGGACAGGAGTGAAGCAGTACTTCCTTTCCGACGAAATAGTGAGACACATGTACCACAACCTTCCTCAGTGATAAGAAGAAAATAGGTATATGTGGTATTTGGGAGAGAAATGGCAGCTGGATGCTAGAGAAGGCTCATTCCTTCTCAAGGTTGTGTTTCCTTCTTGAAGCGTTGCTGAACTCCAGTAATTCACCCCTTGTAACATAATATTAATATTATGAGCTATAAAGTGGAGGTCCAGGAGTAGCTCCCTATGCACCTCTGCTACTCCAGCGATGCCTGAGAATGGTGCAAGCATCCAGTGCGGAGGTGCAACCATATGTTGAGTGTACTTCGTCAGTATGGATGAGCCAGCGGCCCCCCAACCTGCTAACAGAAAGCAAATTAGCAGGCTAGCCATTTCCCGTGGCAAGGAAGTCACCGATATCTGTAGCAAACCCTGACAATTCCTGTTATTACTTTTCTGCTGTCTGAAGAAAGGCATTTCCACAGGGTCAGAAAGAAGGATATTTCACGTATAGCCTTCATCAATGACTTAAATTCCTTGGTTATTTTTGTTTAGCCTTTGAAAGAGAAGGACAGCTGTGCTGACAGGGAATTCTTCTTTTTTATTGTGGCATTGGAGCATAAATGAGATATGACAGAACATCTTCAGGTTGCCTTTGGCATAGTTTTGTGTTAAATGCTGCTTTAAATTGAAGGTTTTCTGCATGGCAGTGGCAGGACACACCAGGTCTACTCTCCTTTTCTGTGTAGAGAATTTTCTTTTTTTCCAGTTTGGGTTGACTTTATTTCTAGGAGTCTTCTGTCCTATTTTATGTTCAAGTACTAAGCTAAATAAATAGGATTATTAGAATTAGATCATTAGAATTAGATTATTAGAATCCCTAGGTGCACATTTGAAGCATCTCACAAAGCCATTAAGGATGGATAAGAGCTTATTCGGGTTCTGATGAGGTCCTTATGCAATAGCCTATATAGCTTTGATAGCTTTGCTTTGGTGTCAGAGCTCAGATGTGTCTGCTCATGTTCCTTGACCAAAGGCCATGTGAGCTGAATCCACCTCTGGTGTCCTGGACTGTAGTCAAGTTTGCTTCTTAGGGGAAACGCTTGGTGCCCCATTCCTACAGGAAAACAGGGAATTTGGCCTCCAAACTACTCCTCTCATCAGACACAGCATCACAGTACAGAAAACTCTTGCTAATGCTATTATTTTGCATGCTTGATAACCTTGACATCTATATTTTTTTCATGTGGAGTCATTGTGAAAAGTATTAAAAATGCTGTACAAAACCCACATCATTTAAACAAAGCTTCTGGAGTACAATGCCTCTATTTAAAATCAAAGACAAGCATTGAGGCCAGAGCTAAGAGAAAGATCTGCAACTTCATGGCAATTAACAAAGACAATTACATTCTTATAATGAAGAGATTTACTTTTTTAAAACTCTGTGGTTCTAATTATAATTAGGCAGTCATACATACACATGTCTTGCAGGACACTGAATTGAATTTAACACTTGCAGTAACCTTTTTCAAATGCTTATGCACAAATATGTGTGAAGTCCTGTCCCCAGATAATGGCAGAATTAATTTTCTTTGTCTGATTCAGTGACTTCTTTGTTGTGCAACAGACCCAGAATTTAAGGCTGAAACCAGAAACTTTTAAGAAAAAAAAAAAGAGTTTCTGATTCAACCCTGTGTCAAAGAATCTGCTTGCGTTTGGGACTTGCGTAGTCCATTTAGTTTTCATTCACAGGTTCAAGAGCTGCTCCGAATGAGAGATTTATGTAGGGTGTGGAGGTTGCTTTCTTGGGAATCATATCACAGTTTCACAGGGGAATGGCACAGGAAAAGAACATTATGCTCACTGTTAACTCATTATCCACTTGTTTGAAAATATTATTTTAAATCAAATTTAACTTTTAAAATTCGATTTAGATACAGCTTATCAAGAAAGGAAAACTCTGGATACAGCATTTCCAGGAAAGGAGATCCTGCAGCTGCCTCAGTTGTGACCTTTTTATATACCCCTGACCTACACAGATGATGAACACCTACAGGGGAATACAACAACTCCTCCTCCAGGCTCCATGGTCTTCTGGCAAGTTTAAGTACCAGTCTGGTCTCAGAGCATCCCATCTGGTAGTAGCTGTGTGCCTGGGCATATTCTTGGCCCAGCTTTCTTAGTGACAGTATCCAAACTGATAGTGATCGTGGTATGTCTCTGCAGACATCGCTGCATAGCAAGGAAACCCTGGAGAATCCCCAGGGAAAGGCTTTGGATTAACAGGAGGAGGAAGAAAGAGTGGTCTCTTGGCTGAAAAACATGTATCTGTCATTCCTCCTGCTTGTTTATCCAAGGCCAGGGTCATTCACTGGGGCAACTCTGTTCCTCACAGCTCCAGGCTGCTGGAGAGAGAAATAAATGACAGCTGGTTTTACAGTCAGCTGCCGGAGCTGCGACATGGGCTGTGCAGCGAGAAAAGCCATGAGACTAATGAACGTTCAACGGCAGGCAGCCTTGTGAAATCCTAGTCTTCCTCCTCAAGTTGTCCCAGAAATGGGTCAAGTTTCATTGCTGCAAAGCACATTAATGGACACCTAGAAGTGACTATACTCCAAATAAGCAGGGAGATGGACAAACTGACTGGCTTAAGTAAAAATGTCTATCAGCTATGAGTTATGACATACACGATTTATAGCTCTGATCTCAATCACACTAGCATGTTAGCCTGCCTGTCACAACTCCATGGGGTGATGATGTCTTCACCACATCCCCGGAGAATCGTGCCGAGTGCCCAGCTGCTCCTTCTCTTCATAATATTTTCATCACGTCTCACCTAGAAGCTCCTTTATTTTCCCACTATTGTTCTTTGCCAGGTGCTGACTCTGCACAGAGGTTTGCTAATTGTAATTCAAATTATTCATTGCAGTTCAGACGAAGGCAACAAATTAATCCATTAGAATGTGAAAGATCAAAGCATCTCATCCCTTGTTCAATCTGCAAGGGAAGCAGCAACCCAGGCATTTCTCAGAGCGTGAGTAAAAGGCAGCAGAAGCAGCTGACTGAAACTGGGAATTTTCCTGCCGCAGGAAGCACCAATATTTTCTCCCTTGTTTGTACTTGGGCGAAGGATAAAAATAGAAAATGTCAAAGGACTGGCATTAAAAAGACCTTTTTGACACTACCACACAGAACACTTTCCATACTAGTCATTTCTATTGTTCGTGAGTGCTTCCTTCTAGAATTGATACTCTGTACTTTATTCCCACTCATTCCTGCCTTGAACTCATGGTCTTATTTGGACTGATGCATCAGCCCAGTACTGCCATGGTGCATTACGTCTGAAAAGAGAAGCACATGGTGTCCATGCTGAAATTCATGTGAGGTACCTGATGGACTCAGGATCAGGCCCAGTGCCCCATCCCTGATTGTTTTGCTTCAACTTCCCCAACCAAAAATGAAAAATTGAGCATTTCCTCTGGAAAAATGTTGAAACATTGAAAATGGAGAGAAGCCACATTTTCTCTCAGCCTTTTTTCTCCTGAAATACAAATCCATCTTGACACACAATCCCCATCCACTTCTAAGTACAGGATTGAGAGCTCTGGAAAATAAGTCCCTCTGTTTTTAAGCAGGGCATTAATGGCCATAGGCGAGGAAAAAATTCCTCCATATCACTCCAGACCCTTCACTTGAGAAAGCTGTCTTATACGCTGGCTGTAACAGGAGTCTCAGGTGGCTTGTAGCAGGCTGTAGATGCCTGTATTAGAGACATGTAGTGAGAAGAAGTTGTCCTCAATCTTGCTGAGCATGCTAACAAGAGGATAACCAGGTAACACTACTTTTGGGAGTGGGTGTGGAGTGGTTAATGGCTTTACGCTCTATAAAAGGGTTATATTACTGGACCGAAATAATGTAGGAATAAACTTCTCTATCCTTGAGACTTCAAAGAATGTGCACAGGGACCACCCTTGTAACTGTTGTTGTATGTTGTACAGGCCCAGGCAGCGGTACCAGTTAAGAGGCACAAGTTAAGTGGTGGCAGGAACAGAAGCTGCTGGGAGCAGGACGGTGTTGACAAAACCCTTGCAGCAGCCCAGTAAAGTGCTATTTTATTAGAATAAAACAAGCCATTTAGCAGTGTGAGCCATTTTAGCATGGGCCACTGAAGCTCACAGCTACTAGTGACTGCTGATAAATGTCTACTTGCATGTGAGAAGTAGGAGGGCAAGAAGAAGTGGCTTTTGACAATACATTAAATTCAGTTTGTAGCATGGCTGATGGTTTAACACCGCGTGTGACTATGATCTATCTGTGGCCCAGCACTGGTTTGCTCTTAGCCTCTGAACTGACTGCAGCTGGCCTCAGAAAACCTTCTGAAAGGCAATAACCATTTCCTGGCAGATCAGAGAGTGGATAGGAGTTAGAGTAAGATATTTACTCCTTCTGTTTGCTTTCACTTGCTTTAATAAAAGTATAGCAATACTGTGGCTTTCAGTAATACAAGGGACTAATGAAAGATGTGCATGAAAATACTTGTCATTGAGGACTCTTACATCATAACATCTAAGCTACTTCCAAAGAAAATCAAGAGAAACATCTCCTGAACTAGGTTCTGTCATCTACCTTCCTTCAAATCAGTTTAGCTCTTTGTCTCCAACAAAAGACTAATTTCACTCTGCCAGGCTGTTCTGGTCCAAGGTGAAGTCACTCTGGCTAAGGGCAGGCAGAAGAAATGACAAAAGCCTGAAAGGCTGAAATTGTGAGCTTCAGGAGAAAACAAAATAAAGGAGTGTGTGAAATAATGCCAGTGTAAAGCAGTTAGATTGGCCTTTCCTATTTATCCTTTGTGCTGCCAGATGGGAAGGCACTCCACCTGAAGGATCACTACGAGATTCAAAAATGTGTTAGGCAAGTGCCTTTTAGTTACCTTTTGTTCTGAGGGTTGAGGTGTTTAAGGGCAAAAAGTGAAAAAATAGAGAAAACCCATCAGAACTAAAAGTGTGAATATCTACCTGACTCTTGAGATCATTCAGATCTACACAGGCAGGCCCTGGTACTTTTACAGGGATATCCATTCTTGTGCTTCCACTTGAATCCCACTCAGTCTGGTGATACAAAAGCTTCATATACACCAGATATTTCTTAGTCCACCATCTTAATCCACTCATACACCCACCCCATTTTTTTTTGTCCCTACCGATATAGCCATGGTACCAAAGCTGTGGCCTTACGTGATCACCATCTCCCTGGAACCCTTTGGAAAGCTTTGCCTTGAATGATTTCTCAGCCTTAAATTCCCAGCAACATGAATGAACAGCTGATAAAGTGCTTTTTTCTCATCACCAGTGTTCAGACTGTTGTTATGTTGTGCTGCTGCGTGTCCAGAGAAGGGCAACAAAGCTGGTGAGGGTCTGGAGAACATGTCTTATGAGGAGCGGCTGAAGGAATTAGGATTGTTTGGTCTGGAGAAGAGAAGGTTGAGGGGAGACCTTCCTGCTTTCTACAACTACCTGAAAGGAGGTTGTAGTGAGATGGGAGCTGGTCTCTTCTCCCAAGTAACCAGCGATAGGACAAGACGAAATGGGTTCAAGTTGCACCAGGGGAGGTTTAGGCCGGACATTAGGAAGAATTTTTTCACGGAAAGAGTTATCAAACATTAGAAAAGGCTGCCCAGGGAGGTGGTTGAGTCACCATCCCTAGGTGTGTTTAAAAGTCGTGTAGATGTGATGCTTAGAGACATGGTTTAGTGGCAGACCTGGTAGAGTAGGGTCAATGGTTGGACTAGATGATCTTAAAGGTCTTTTCCAACTTAAACGATTCTATGATTCTATGATTCTATGGCACTGAACTTTCTTCCTGGTTGGCAGGTGTCTCTGGGATGGAAACCTGCTTTGGTCATGACTTTGGGGTTGCAACATGCTGGAAGTGAGACAGACTTAGAGAGAGACAGTAGATGTGTGTCTAGCTGGACACCCATAGATGACAATCCGTCTGTCTGTCTGACTTACTGCTATCTATCTATGAAGCTCTTTCTCCCAGGAATGCTAATCATCACAGTACCTGGCTGCCAAAGCTAATGCTCTTTTCCTGCAGTTGTGACCAGGGAATAGCTCACATATCGTGACCTTGGAGACCCCATGAGGACAGACAGACTCACAGTAAGCTGCTGACTGTCCTTACCCCTGTGGTAACTCAGTGCCTTTCCCTGCTTTTTCTCTGCATTTCTTAAGACCCTACAGAGCAACATGGATACCTCTGGGCTTATTTTCAGTGTCACCAAAAGTGACTGGTGTTCTCGGACAATGATCTTCTTTCCCCTGAGGATAAGCCCAAGATACTGGAAGTGAGGACGACTGGAGATAAGGATAAGGATAAGGGTAAGGATAAGGATAAGGATAAGGATAAGGATAAGGATAAGGATAAGGATAAGGATAAGGATACTCTCGAGAGCCTATCTGCCCTCTGTCACCATCACAGCTACAACCTGCTCCAACCTGGAATTGTCCAGCAGGCTGGTTACTGATGCCAGGCTTGCTGGGACAGGTTGCCTGATGCCTTTCAGCCAGGGATAGTAGCAGGGGCACAGGAGGGAAGAAAGGAGGTTGTCTGTTTCTTTGGTCTGGAAAAAGCCACACTTCAGAAGCCATAAGGGAATGTACGTCTCCGCTTGGCTGACTCATCTGTCATCCCAGTAAAACAGCTTGACAGCTTGCTGCTCCTGCCTGTGTGCAGGCACGGTCACCGGATCAAGGCACAGAGGGTATACATTTAACACAGGGAACTCCCAGTTTGCTTACTGCTTCTTTCAGCAGAGCCTCTCCAAAGAGCTGTGATTTTTTTCTTGCCTCTCTGGATTGACTCGGAAGTCATCTTCTGCTGGTAAAGGACCTGGCAAAATGAACGCACTCATGGTGCAGACAACTGCAAACCGGCACCTTGGATGACTTGGGATGATGACTGAGAACTTGACAGTGGAGGAGAGAAAGAACAGGACCTAAGGGCCAGATACTTATCCCAGTTGCACCAGTACAAAATCTATTGTTGTTCCTCAGGTGTCAAAGGATGTGCAATGCATTTCTCAGAAAGCAAGTCAAGTGGACTGAACGCTGCTGCTCTAGCAGCGCTGAGATGGCACTCCCAGCGCCCAAACCAGCTTGCAAGTGCGAGAGCAGCAGCGAAGTGCCTGCTCGCTGCATCTCAGGGGGGCTTAGAGAGGAGCTGGGTCCTCCCCACTGCACAGGATGGGAACTGGCAGAAAGCAAAGGCGGCACTGTACTGTTAGCCTTTTTATAAAACACAGGCAAGGCCCACTGCAGCGCGTTACCCCTGATACACCAGAGGTAATTGCATGCTAACTGATATTGTCTAGCCAGACTTTTCTTTAGTCTGTGTGTGACATATTGATCATGTAATTTCATCAGCCAACTAACCAGCTGGGGAGGGGAGAAAGAATAATAAAGTACTGCATTTTTCTGCCTGAGGGAAAGACAACTCTGTGACAAACCATGTCTCTAAGAGATGTTAATTACAGCGTTCCCTCTGGGGAAGACTCCTGCTGTGGCCAACCTTGTCAGGTGCTTCAAATTAGTCTGTTCTTCCTCTCCCTGTCCCTCATGCCAGTCTTTACCAGGTATTGAATTGGATCTCCTGCCAAGTGAGAGGTGTCTCTCACACCAAGTCCAGTGTTTCCTATCATCAAGGTCCCTTGCACTGGGGATAGCTGGAGCTAATTTTCCTTGGTTTTAGCTCAGTAGATGGACTGTCCAAAGAAGAGCAATGAGTTGAGAAGCCTTAACTTCCCTGCTGCAGGTCCCTTAGCTCCTGCTGCTCTAGCATGGGATTTAAAAGGATTTAATTTCACTCCTGTAACATGCTTACTGGGAGCCCAATGTGCTATCCTGATCATCTACCACCTGTGTGCAGGGGACGGGCACCCAAACCTACAAACTTAGAACTGTGGATCAA
Source organism: Burhinus oedicnemus (assembly GCA_008921705.1). Classification (NCBI taxonomy): domain Eukaryota; kingdom Metazoa; phylum Chordata; class Aves; order Charadriiformes; family Burhinidae; genus Burhinus; species Burhinus oedicnemus. Next base: position 1,366,358 of record VFFE01007688.1, on the reverse strand, counting down.
GAGAAAACCCTAACTGTAGGGTGTATTTTGGGGGTGTTACTAGAATTTATCCTCATTCCCACATGCCTGGCAGCAGGACCCCTTCCACGCTTCTGGACAAGCGAGTTGGTCAAAGCCATGCTAGTGGCACTTGTGTGAGCCCCCTGCATCTGCACGGGTGAATATAACTCAGTAAGCACTTACTTCCTCGTATAGACACGACTGTTCTTCAGGGACCTTTCTCACATGACACTCAGAAACACCTCATTTGGCATGCCCTTAACAGGATTTAATCTCTTTTGGTGCCCTCTGTTAACAAAGCTTCCGTAGATATCATCTCGAGCTGTTTTTTCTGGCGGAAAGGTAGTGCCTATCCAAGAGAGAAAAGTTGCCGCAATGCAATTAGTTGAAAATTGCACATGCAATAAGTGTATAATTGAATTTTTATTAATATACTTCACTTGCATTCTTAATTTCTTTGCACAAAATTTTTAGCTGTATTTTTCTCTCCAAGAACTAGAGCAACTTTTTTTCAAAGGCAGTTATTGTCACTCTCCTACTAGGAAAAGTTAAAACGTAAAATTTCACAACTATCTAATTAACTTTCTTTTGCTTTGTAGTTAAAAGGTAGTTAAACCCCTAAGCATTCATTCAACTTTAATGAGGATGGGAAAGTAATTGCATATGTATTTCTGTATAATTATGACTTAATTGCATTACCAGTAGATTTATCTTTTGCTTATTTAGCCAAGCTCAGAAAATAGTGTATTAGGATGAGTTGATGTTTGTTTGGACTGTTTCAAAGAACAAGACGATTAGGAACAGAGTACTCTTGCACACGAATACATGTAAGAGACATAAGTAATAGATTTTTTTACAGGTTGAGCACAGACTTTTCCTGAAGGGCAGCTTTAAATGCTTGTTATCAGCTGTGGAGGTGTTAAAACTCTTCAAAGATCATCAGGAATCCAAGACATAAATCCTTCTAGTGTCCATTTTTCTGGCTGATTTTGAAGATCTCGGACAGCTTCAAAAAAGGATCTTGATACTTAGTTGTCACTTCTAACATAATTCAGAGATCAAGAAAGTCAATTTTGCTGGCCCAGGGAAAACTACTTCATGTTTGAAGTAGCCATGGGCTATTGAAAAATGCTGATGAAAATCATCTTACTTTGCTTCTCCTGTGTCACTGTGGTCTCACGTTGCTATTGAGCACATGGATGTTCCCTAAGCCCTGGGAAGACAATCTGTCTTGTTTAACATGCAAGTCCAAAAGTCAGGGAAATGGGAATTGTTGTGCTTTTCAAATGAATTTACAAACCACTATTATTTCAAGGTGAATAGAAGGAGCCATTTTAGAGTGATGTTTCAAGGGACAATAAAAGCTATTATCTGAGAAAATAAGGCTGTATCTATACTAGTAAATTCAAGAGACTCACAGGAATAAGATTGATTGTTACTAAACTCATGGAACAGTCTCTGGACAAATTTGTTCCATGTTAACTGATGCTCTCTCTCTCTTGCATGCTCTTCTAGTAATGATATTGATACTTCCTAATGCCCTTCATTACAGTACCCAGCCTCAGAATGTGTCTGATTCTAAATCTCAGCAAAGATTTTTAATGCTGTATGTCTACCTCAACCTCACATTTTTTCTTTTCTTTCAGCAAGATCTGTACAATATTATTCCATCAAGAAACATAAAATAGTGTGTTTAGGTAATGTTAGAAAATACTCAGTGAAGGCCAACACAAAATGAACTTCTGCTGGACCAAATTTATCTTGTGAAATACTCGGGCATCTGTAGATTAAAGTTCCGTGCAAACCAAGTGCCTTGTACTATTGTACGCAACAATAAAAATAAAAAGTTTCAGAGTGGTGTTGATCTAAAATATATACTACTTATGGTAATAAATATATGCAACATGTATACTCAATATTCTTTCATATCACATTTTTGATACTGGTTTCATTCTGGTTAGAAATGATACAATCACTTCCCAGACTCTGGACATGCCGTGTCCATGTGTGCCCCAGCACAGGCTCAGAAGAAATACCCAGGTGGATGGAGAGGTCTGGGCAGTTTTTTTCAGCAGCAGTGCTGTCTCAAAACCACTTCAAGAGTCCTAAAATGATGGTGTTGCAGGGCATTAGCTGTGAGTGGAAATTACTGGTCTGGCCAAGAACTGCCCCCTGAGATGGAGAGAGCTTGAGTATACTTGGGGAGAGGAGACCAGTGCCTTATGACGGGGAAATGAAGTGCAACGGAGTTGTTATGAAGTGGTTATTGATCATGTTTACTCCCTTCCTTTCCCTCCTACTTGACCGCAGCCATATCAGGGCTGAAATCTTCAAGCTTGTAGGGGAGAGACAGTGGCCTGCCTTTTAGTGAACACACAGGGGATGGTGCCCGGCCACCAAGCTCTACGAGTGCATTGTGTGTACATCCCTGAGCAGAACCCTCCTCACCGCTGTGGAGAATTTCTAACTCAGTGAGAGTGCTTTCTTTGATCCTTGAGCCTGGCACACTGTATGTGCTGACAAGGACCGATCAATACATAAAAACTTTTGCAAAGAGCCTGGCTTTCAGAGACTCTGCAAATCAGTGCCTGTCTACAAGTGGCCTGGGTCCAAGCTGTGCTAGGTTCTGCACATGGAGTGAGTGTTTCAGACTGGCCAGGCAGATAAAGGATGGCTCCTTTGGTGAATAACAACAGGCATGAGACCAGTGTCTGCAGAGATGCACTTGCACTGTTTAGTTTATTAAGAGCTCTAGTTTTCATTGTTGCTATCTATTTCACAGCCAAACACATTTCCCTTGTAAACAGGGTATCTCTTTCGACGGAGACTGAGATTCAGATTGCCTTTAGTACTGTCTAAATCCTCGCCATAGCAGACTTTTGGCATCTGAGTTTAGGGTAATTCTTTTTATCTGCTCTTATTCACCAGATGGCTCCTGGGAATACTTGAAACTAAACAGATGTCTCCATTTTGAATCACAAAAGTGACTGTTTCCTCTTTATCCCACAGTAGATTCTTGGTCTGTAGACTTCACACAGCATCCCAAGAAACTCATGCCCACATCTTTGCGTTTTTATTATTCATTGAACCATAGCAGCAATCAAATGGTTTTATCAAAGAGAAGACGACAGAATTTTCAGAAGAAAATGGTCATAATGCTATGAATTCTGAAATAAAAGCTTTGCATATATTTGTTCAAATTGTCCATTCAATTTTTTGTTCGTATGTCTTAAAACTGTTGCCTTTCAGGTGGAATCTGCATCTTTGCACTGTTTCTCTCTGTACACTGTTTAGTGTGCCAGACTGCTATGGTCAACCTCTCTAAGTGAAGAATTCACTCAGTTCCTTGCTTGGGGTAAGATGTTCTGTGTTCCTGCATTTTCATTGTGACCCTCTCAGAAGGGTCTCTAGCAAGAACTAAAGCGGGATGGTCTCAGGGAGCACAATGTTGTTTGTAACCAGGGTAACCTGGTGGCTTGTGCCCCAGTCTAAAATCTACTCCTTAAACTGTAGATGTATGATGGGAAACTGCGCTCAAGTATCAGAAGTTGAAGTATTAGAAACCATCTTATCCAGCGTTTTTCCCTGAGGTAAGAAAGGAGACTCAGCTCTCAGTTTCTTTCTAATCTCTACCATGGCTCTGCTCTCCTAGAGATCAAATTGTCACCTGCAAGCTCTGGGTTTCACCCACTCAAACAATTAAAGTAGGTAACCCAATCTACCAATCTGCCCCAGCGTAGGTGCCCCCAGGTCACTTTGTGTTCGTTCATGCTCTGCTGACTACAATGGAAAGCAGAGTTGCATCACCAAAGTCAACATCCACAGTTGTGAAATGCAAGACACCCAAACCCCACTACTAGATCTCCAGTGACTATAGACAGGCTTCTGCCTCTGGGCCCTGTAGGTTCAATCCCATCCTTTAACCTTTCTGCATAGTCCTGGGAAGGCAACAGGCAGCTCCAGAAGAAAATTAATCCCACCTACCTTAGGTGCCTTCAGAAGGAGAGCTGTATTTTATATTTTCTATTTCTTTCTCCCATAAAAACTATAAGTAAAGGAGAAAAAGTTGGGGGGAGGGGGAAAGTTGTGGAGATTTTCTCTGGAGAATAAATGTAAAGTTCTTCTATTTGCTTTCCAGTTGTCAGTTCTTCTCAGCACATTTGTGTGATATTTTCCTACTTCCTTTGCAATACAAAGCTACAAATACCCTTCTAAGTGCAAACTGAGATTCTCACACAGCTACGTGATTCCAAGAGCTGTGGCTGAAAAAAACCAACCCCACTCTAAACATCATGATTCTTATTTAAAAAGTGAAGAGTGCTAGAGACATCAAGTCAACACAACTGAAATGTGAATACTGATTTGCAAACTATTTATAGAGTGAAAAAAGGAAAGAGAAAATAAAGCTGAATTCCAAATGCTTTTAAAGAAAGGTGCAGTTTGCACTTGGATTACTCCTGAGGAAAATAATGAAGAAATAAGCTACATTTGAGAAAAAAAATTCTCTGTAACGAATCATGTAACTTGGCTCTTAGCAAGTGAAATTCATCAGCATGCTGAGAGCCAACACAAGGCCTAAGTATCAGAGAGTCTTCACACTGGGGGTGTTGGAGATCACACAGCTCTTGAGACAGATCCCCAGAAGAGACGAATTTCACTCTTACTGAGCAGATGACTCCTGGCATCCTTTCGTTTGTGAAATTTAACAATTTTTCTTATTATGGTTATCAGCCACCTATTTTTGCTGAAAATGGATACTGAAGTGTGACAGCAGTTATCAGCCCAGCTGAATAGCTGTTCACTCCCAGCTCTCTATAAATACAGAATTTCTGAAATAATCTCGAGCACATGTTGGTTAAAAATTCAAGGGCAGATGAATAATGAATATCAATGGACACTCCTGCATTAAAATTTAATACTAGCAAAGGAAAATGGAAACAAGACGTTTTCCAGGATCCTGCAGAACAATTACAAGCACTATTATTTCTCTCTAGAGCATGCTTCCTCCACTGAGGTCTTTAGGGATTTTACTGAGCACTCCTACAAACATGCACGTATCTACAAACATCTCCGTAGATAAAGGTGCAGAGTGCTTGGGGCAAAGCCATCTTTTCTTTATGTGGAGGGAGTCAGTTTTAGAGAATTACATATTTTAAAGCTAGAAATGAGCATTAGAGGAATGCTGAGTAACACAGGTCAGCAAATGCCATTCCGTTGCTCTCCTCTTCTAGGGCACAGAGCTTTTAGAAAGACATTTAATCTTGATTTCAAGACTTCACAGAGTAACAGGCTCTATGGCCAAGAAGGACTGGCTGATACTGGCTCTGAAAATCAGTGCTCTAGTTTAAACAGGAATAAATTAAAGGAATTCCTTTGCCATGGGAAAATACCTGTGGGTCCACAGAGCAGTGTAAGTTCCCATATAATCTGACAAAAGGCTTGCTGTCCTTAATAAATTTCTGAGGCTCTCTTTGGAGGTAGTTGCAGGTTCACAGGAGTCTCCTGGAAATTTGGGCATCTTTATAATAAGTAAAGCCCTAAGCAAATGTGTCGCTAAGGGGCGTTCTCATCCCCGGCAGTGAGGGGGAATGAGTCAAATTTTGGGATTAAACACAATAAAATGTTAAAGTAGAGATATATAGTCACTCCAGCTGATTATGCAAAAGCACAAGGTAAGATTATGACAGGAGACAGCTTAATTCCCTTTTCAGTTCCTCTCTGCTGCCTGGCAGAGCAGTGGGAAGTCAGGTATTCAACGTTACAGCTTGCTTGGAGAATTGCATTTTCCATTTACTGTCTTTTCTTGCTCCTCCTCTTTGCCTAAGCAGTTTGATTCTAGTTGCCACTCAGAAGTGTCAGTACTTTTTAGCTGTGGATCCTAAGGAGTCTGAATGCGCCTTAATGACATTACCTGTTGTTTAGCACAGTAGATCAAAGGAATGGCAGTAGCTGATTGAGGCTGATTTGAATAATAATACAGAAATCTCCTATTTACAAGAGATAGGCTTATTCCTTGACTTCACTTTATTATAGCCCCCTGAGGGCTGCAACTGGCTGTACTGAGTCACACAGAGGTGATCTGGGATGGGATTTACAGGGTGAGCCTAAGAGTAATTACTTCCACACACCGGGTCAGTTGGACACAGTTGATTATTTGCATTTGGATACAGTATATTTCACTATTTCCTTGTCCTATCACGTTCAAGCATCCCTCTGATACGCTCTCTCCATGCCCTGTGCCTTTAGGTTCCCAGGTGAGTGATATAAATCCTGTACATGAATAAGGTCAGGTCCTAAAAGCCTTGCCAAGTACTTAATAGGCCCTCAGTCTGGGTTTTGATGCATTAATTAAGAGAACTATAATCCTGCTGTCAGTTATCCCTTCACTTCTCTTCAAGATTTCCACCCTTGTTGCAAGGGCGGCTGATCTTGTGAGACAGGCAATGAACCCCACGATGTTCAGCTCAGTACTAAGGTTATTTTTTTTTTTAACGTTCTGGACTGTTGTTTAGAAAGACTAGCTATGAAGTGGGAGCCGGAATTATGAATGGATCTAGTCCACCAAAAGATGTAAGTAGGTGTCTGGAGTGGTGGTATTTGTGAAGACTGGAGCTAGACTCCTACTGCCTTTCAGTAAGAGCTAGATGCTTGTTCTGCCAAAGTGTCACTAGGTAAGGCTAGTAAGATTTTTTTTTTTTTTTTCTAGAACAGCATTGAGGCTGTTTTGGAGCTTCCCCATGTGGCAAAGGGAAAATGCCTCACACAGAAGTGTTTGATTTGGCTGAAGTCCCTGGGTTACCCTGAGCTCCGGCAGCACTGGCGTGGTTTGTGCTTACCCGTGACTCTGGCTGTTCAGCAGCCTGCCTTCCTGGGGCTGCCCACTTCTGCAGCCTGTTGTGTCTGTGGGGCACCCAGAGCCAGGGATTCAAAGACAGATGAAGCTCTCAAGAGGCAGGGGAGTCGTTGCAGCATTTAAAAAAAAAAAAAGACTGTAGCAGCACAAGTGCCCACTCATCTCAAAAGGAGGAATTCAGAATTGTGCCGTGCTGTGTCAAGGAGTAAGAGATGTGAGAGACTAACAGTGCTCACGGCTGAGGTATGGCGTCAGCTGGGTATGTATGAGGAAAAACAGGATTCTGGGCCCCATTAACTCAATGACTCCTGCAGCATCCTCTCCATGTCAACAGGCTTATACAGAAATCTAAGGGGGGAGGAAAAAAGCCCTGCTTGAACTCAGCAGCAATTTGTTTTGCTAGCAAAATATTTTCAAGTGACTGTGGTTGCTAAATGAGAACGTAGATTAGGGAGCGGGGAGGGGAGAGGAGGGTGGAAAATTAAGTATTTCGGCAATTACACACATGAAACAAGAAACTGGCTGGATATACTGCAACACAGTCCAGCTGCCTGACTGTGTAATTAAACTCCAGCCTGTCTGGTTGAAATGCAGGAGGCATTTCTGCAGTGAGGTTAAATTAAGAGTTGGTGATGACAAGCAGACATTATGGAAATGTCAAAATTAGCATGTGCTGAATGAGAACGTTGGATGGCCCCAGCTACAGTCCAGCGGCTCAGAAGGAGAGAGGAAAGAGTCCCCTCACTGTGGCTGCTCCTACGTGCCCTCTGCAGAGCAGTTACTCCACCACATGGACAATTTTTGCCAGAGCTGGTACTTTTTGAGGAGCAGTAACACAAGAAGAGAAAGACCAGAAGTTGGCTCCTGCTCTGAATTGCCTTGTGACAGTGTCCTCCCTCCCCATTAACTGATGAGGGAAGAAACGTCTCCTAAACAAAGGGTAGGCTTTAAAGTTAAGAAAAGATGGAGGTTCCCACACTCATTTCCAGAGCTCCTGGGTTCCCCCAAGGTAGGGAAGGCTCCTTTGTGTTCAGTCTCACTGCTTCCTAACCAGTTGTTGGCTTACCATTTTCATTTTCCCCATGCCTATATATTGTTTAAAACAAAATGAACAAAACAACTCACAACTGGAACAGGCATGGTATTTTGTAAGCTTTAGAGCTGGTCAGGGAGTCCCTCCCAAAACTCTGGGTAGCTTAGTGCTTGTACAAAATGTAGTTTTGTAGAGACTTTGTGCAAATGTTTCAGCCAAACTCTTTGGCTAAGGAAATGAGGAATGCACTTAGACTAATGCATAGCTTTTCTGATAGGAAGCACTGCTTAAGATCTCTCTGGACTCGAATGTGTCTTCATCATGACAGGAACGTCTGTAGACTGTTGATATGTTAACTACGATGGGGAAGAAGGGAAGGAATGTGCTCGCTTGCTTGAGTTCTCCTTCACCTAGCAATGCTTCTGGAAACAGAGCTGTTATCTCCACTGTCTTGACACAGGCAACAACACAGACTTGTTCAAATGATATTAGGGAGCTGTAGAGAGCATCATCATGAAGCCAAACCTCTCTTGCAGACTCTAGTTGCAGTTATATGTAGTCAAAGGGGAAGGCCCCACTTGTGATCCCTCCATTTCTCCAAGTATGTCTCTTTAATGCGGATACGGTGAAAGTAAATGCAAAAGGAGAAAAAGTCCTTTTTCTACAAAAGTTAAAAGTCTGGCTGGCTCACAGAAATTACAATGATTATCTGAAAATAAAGGAACAGGCTCAACTGTGTGCAGAAGCATATATTGCCTTAATTCTGCTTTGTATTAATTTGCCTGTTACCTGATACCATGGGCAGAAGTCAAAGCAAAGGAAACCAAACTAAGGCCTGTGGGAGAGAGATCACTAAGATTTGAGTGAATACTAGCTTGTGTCCCAAATACAAACTGCCTCATTAACTCTGGGTTCTGCCACCTCTTGCGGTAAGGTGATGGGCAAGAGAAGATACAGGAAGAACACACCTTTTCCATTTCTCAGGAGGAGATACTCGACTAAGCTAATACAAATTCAAGACTGAAGTAGGAAAGGGATAAGCAAGGGATACAGCTAATTTGCCTGATGAAGCACTAAAGGGATGACAGGGACTTTTTTTGTTACTTTCCACCACTCTCCTTGAATCTGGATTAACATCGTTAATTTCTTTACATAGCTACACTTCCCACGTGGGGCTAAAAAAGGAAGCACAGTTCTCCTCCTCCATGGTTCACCAGGGAGGGGCTGGGAAATTAATTCCTGCATGCTGCAAATGCTGAACCTTGCTGGAGGCAGAGAAGGAAAAAGGAGAGAGAGAGATTAGTCTTCTAGGGAGCCCAGCATGAGGATCTGCTTCTTGATATTATTAGGGAAGTCACCAAGCATTTCTTAATAAGATTTTTTAACAAACTAATCAGCAATATTGGATTTTCAAGGATTTCAGAGGGAATTCTTGCTAATTGAGGTGTCTTTTTCCATTAGCAGCTCCCAGCAGGAGCCTTGCACACAGGTGGAAAAGCATCATGTATCTTGTAAAATCAATACTGCAGCCAATTAAAAAAAAGCACGATTAGTGTGGCTGATTCAAATTAGAATTGCAAATTCCTAATGGATCCAGGTGTCAAGGCTAGGCAAAGATGTAGGAGTCCAGTGTGTTTAAATTCAGTTAAAAGATTAGCATGCTCTATGCAATGATGTGAATTCCCATTCCATTCCCCACAACAAAGCAGCCCCACGTTCCCTGAAAAACTCAGAACATTTCAAGAGGATTTAACGACAGCCCAGTTCCCTGCACTGCTAATACAATTCTTTCTCACTCACAGATGAAGGGAATAGTCAAATGTGGTTTTGTGTTCTTCCTTGAGCCCAATAAAACGATAATTTGTAACTGAAAATCCGGTCCCCTTAGCTCAGTGGTGTTTATACCAACCCTCTGAGCTCCAGTGACGCTATTCTTCTCTCTCCAAGCTGTTCTTTGGTGTGTAGTAAGATCATCAAACTTGTTCTCTCTGGAGGGCAGGGCTTGTGGGGCCAGGATTTCCTAAGCAAAAAATAATGAAAACAGAGCAGAATCACATCCATTAGTGTTTGAACCATTTGGGCCACAAGCTGTTGACCTGGCCACACTCTTTTGTGCCTGGCCAGAAAATGCAAGTACGTTTGGAGCATAAACTCAGGAAGGCTATGCTGGAAGAAATTGTATGAATCATAGAGAAGAGAACAGGGAGGGATATCAAGAGATGATCTGCTGTGGTGCACAGACAGTTACAAGAGGCAGGCAGAGAAATCTCCATTGCCTTTATGCAGTTGTACAAGGACCATGTTTATGCTACAAGTCTCTTGTTGGCCTGACAAATCTTCCTTGCAGAGAAAGTAAGCGACCTTTTATATCATGACTGAACAAACCATTCATGCTATTCCTCAGTTAAAATGACCAGCATTGTAATTTCTAATACTTCTTACATGCCTGGGCAACAATTACAGTTATATATGTGGTCATGTGTGATTTTATCTGTATCATTCACCATGCGTAAAACCTGTCGCACTTTAAAAATGCGTCTCCAGTCTATATCACATAACTAAAGTTACCAGGGCTTTAACAAAAGTACTCTTAAATGTACAGTTCAGCCCTTTTGGGGATCATCAGTTGCTCCTGTGAGGACGTAGCACTAGTGCTGTGAGGGTTTGATTACAGGTTGAATGGCTCTGTGTTGAGCTTGGAGATCTTGCCCTGGATTTTCAAGCAATGTTTTGGGTGGCAGCAGGACATAAGTGTCACTGTTGTGATTTTACAGCAGGTTAAAATTTGCCACTCTTACTACTTGTCCCTGTGGATGGGCTGCAATGAAATAGTCACAGAAGCAGAAAAGAGACACAGCCTGGTCCGCGTATTCTCTTTCTGAGAGTTTGGAAGCACAACCAAAGTTGAAGCAATTTAAAGACACTGTACCTCTTTATTCTATACATTTATACCATTTATTCTAGACACCAAAGATGAGCCCTCAGTATGGCTCAGTCATAAGATCCCTCTTTTCAACACTGCATTAATTACTGTTGTCAGAGGTGCCTGGAAAACACACTGACAGAATGTCTCTCTGTTAGAAAATAACAGATTCATTTAAATCAAATCATTTCATGGGAACACATTAGTTTTTTCATAACCATTTGTCAAAGGAAAAATCAGTACAAATTATTCCAACTTTTATCTTTGACTTTACAGTATCAAAGTGTTCTCTTTAAGCAGAGTAAAATTATTTTATGCTATTTGTATAGTTCTTGATTTTACTTTCACCCTGTGTACAATTACTTTAACTTTGGATTAATTTTGCAGCATAATTATTTTGGGGTTTTTTTAATTATTATTTATTTTATTTTATTTTAACAGCACATTCTCAACTTTTCCATGGCCACATGACTCCAAAATCTGGAGCTTTCTGAAAAAGTTGCTCTTGGGAGACTTTTGTTTGCTCTTGGGAGGGTACAGTTGCAGACTCTGGCTACGCAGCCCTGCTGACTGGCAAGCACCAGAAATGCAACAAGTGGAGCTCCAAATTCCTCTTTCTCTCACTGGCAATATTTAATCCCTTAGATTTGCAAGCAGGGCTCCTGCAAGAAGGGATGTTTTAGGCTCCTGGTCTGGAAATGACAGATAACCCCAAATCAGAGCATGGACAATGAACAGAGCTAGGTACCAGACTTACCATGCACGAATGTGGGGTGATGTAGCATTAAGGTGTTTTTCAGCTTGTACAAAATGACAATAAACATTTTCTGCAGGCAGGCGGAGATGGCACCAGAGCAGCTCTGCTGGCAAGTATGAGCAAACACATTTCCCTTCCAGCAAGGGAGTTAAAATTGAGAGATGAGATCCTGTTTGTTTTCCTAATCTACTTGGTGGGCTACTTGGCTCCCTCTCTGCTTACATAGCTGCTGAATCTGTCAGCCCAGGCTGCTCTGTGACAGCCTTGGGGGTGCTATGGGTCTGTGCAGGAACTTCTGCTGTGAGAATTCAATCTAAAGCCTCTGGGAGTTGGGGGCTATGTCACTTGAAGCAGCCTCTCTCTTTCCCGGGACAAGGTGCCGGAATGCAGATCCTCCAGCACTTTTCCTCTTTCCCTTCTGGATTCTTTTTGCTTCCTCCATCCCATTTTCTCTGCTCAAGTCCCCTTTCCTCTTCCTCTTTTTCAGTTTCTGTGGTGTTTCTCAAGCTGTTTGTCAAGTGGCAGCAGCCTGCTGATACCCGCACTGCTCAATGCAGGGGCTCTTTCAGATCAAATGACAGCCACGCTTCCTAAAAACACAGAAGGGACAAGGGACCTTTATCTTTTTGAAGAAGCACACAGCATTCAGATAGTCTCAGGAGGATGAGAACTGCTGGTTAAAACTGTTCTATGGACTCTTCCTTAGAAGCTCATTTGAAATTCTCCCATGCAATTAGTTCTATTTTGTCACTGTAATAATTTGGGACTGTGTGACCAGGCAAATATTACCCATACTACAAAGTTGGGTCCGATTTCATGAATTAAAAGGAGAAAACTTGGACTGAAGTGGGAGCTTATCAGAAGCAGAGAAGTTGCTTTCTTCCCGAATCTTTTCTTTAACAGTGCTTACTGAACTGGGGTCTTGTGGGAGTTGCATGTGAGTAAATAAGTAATGATGCAGTAAAAGGACTGAATGGAGCCCATTGCTAAAGTCATCCTTGCAGCTGATGAAGCAGTTGGAGACTGATGCTGCAGTTTGCCTGGCTAGTGTTGTCCAGTGTTGAGTTGTTTTAGCTTTCTCCTCCTATTCCTCCAATAAAAGAAAGGATAAGCATGACAGAGCTGGGTAACGGGAGTCATCTTCTAATGAGCGGAATAAGTAAAGTTTGCAATAGCAAACAGTAAGTTTGCAATACAGCCTTGCCTTTTTTATTTTGGCTCTGGAAGAGGGGCTTGTGCCTTGTCACACTGATCCTACCATGTTCTCCTTTTCCAGAAATGCTTTCAGTTTCCTGCTCCAAGGATCAATCTCACTGTATCCAAAGAAATCTTACTTATGAATTTCTCATTAAAAGAAAAGGATTTCATAAAATTCTCTTTTGTTATTCTCCCTCTTCCTCCAACTGGAGGAAGTTTAACTGAAAGAAGTTTTTCTACCAGCACTCACTTTTACTCACAACTTCTTCACTCACCAGGTCTGCAGAATTAAATGCAGCTTTTTTTCTCCTCTACGGAGAGCTGCAGAGCCTGTTAACTGCATTTTAAATGAAGCCCTGCAATGTCTGGCAGTCACCGAGGGTGCTCACTGCTTCCCTGAGTTCTGCCAGATCAGAGGTGTGAGACTGGCTACCAAGTAAACTTTCAGGGCAGGGCAGAGGCATTTAATGCTGCAGAGTGAGAGGAAGAATGTCAGTCTGTTCCCAGAGATACACATGCTCAAAGACCTATTTTCAGGGTGGGACCTAAATGGTTTTGAGGAGTATTACTGTGACCAGGTCAGTCCCTTTAGGGTGTCTCGTTCAAACACAGCTCAGGTACAGTTCCTGAAAAGATGCCCATAACAGCATCTGCCCTGTATCTGCAGCTGCAAACCCACACCTACCAACTGCACTTCCTGCCCTCCCTTACTGCCTTCGTGTTTGGGGGTGCAATGAAGGTCAATCACAGTGTAGGCTTTGAATTTGGGCCTGATTACTGTATAAATCCCCATGATACATTTTCATGGGGTGCTGCATTGCCACCACGTTGCACCTCACAAGGTGACAGGTCCCCAGTCACTTTTACTGCAAATCTCAAAGCAGACTCTAGCAGATGGGGATCCAGGAAGGGACCTTAGGTCTTGGCTATCCAAGGGCACTGTGTATACGGCCGTGGGCCTTCCTCCTCGTAGCTTCAGAGTGCTTAGAATATCCTGGTACAGGAAGGCACTATACACATATAACCTATGCTTCTTTTGCAACCTCTCACATCTCACTTATGTTAGACATTTAGGGTGTGATGAAACGCCCTCTGGATCTTTTCTCCCAAGTAGCATATCTGGCTAGCTTAGATTAACCTAGACTCCTAGCTTTCAGATAGCCAAAATCAAGCAAGATCGTTATCACCATAATAGCAGGTTTCCTTATGATTGTCCATCTTCCCATAAAGCAGGGGTAATAGCGCTGCTCTGCTGAAAGCATACATGAAACAGTGAGCTCCTGGACCTTGAGTTATAGTTACCCAATCAAACAAAGTCGGCATAGCCTGTGTTTGACAGTCTTTTAGTAAGAATGCCAGAAACAGTTTTGTAGTCTGATTTCCTGTTTCTCTCATAAATTCCTGTTTACAGATGTATTGTTAAGATGTATGTTAATGATGTATTATCATTAACCTGTGGGGCAATTATTTTTGACCAGGTAATAAACTAATCTGATACATTGTCTAAAATAGACAAGAGAATCTTATGGTGCAGTTTCCTCAAGAAACAATTTAACACAAGGCTGTACGTAAGAAAATTCTTACAATAACCATCTATTAAGAATGCTACAGTGGTCTTGGGGCCGTGTCCTCAACCAGCAAAAGGAATGACCCAGGATTAAAGCAAGTGTCTGCTTCTGAATCTGAGCTTATGCTGTGTGGTCCTGGAATATCTGATTATCTGTGGAGATGGGGCTCCTGCAGTGTATGCATGGGTAACCCATTAGTGTAAGTAGGAGGGACTCAGTGAGTCATATACACAGATTTATTTTCGGCAACGTTACCCTGAGTTGTACAGATGTGGTACTGTGCATTACAAATATTTCTATTCATTGAATCCAGAGGCTTTCGGGCATTCATCTTTTAAGAGCCTCCTTCGGTAGCATTACATATTTACTGTAGACTTCTGACACTTTGGGCTACAGGTTGCTATAGACAGATCTATTCTTTTAATGCCTTTGGGCTTTATGCAAAAGCTGCAAAGGAAAAAGGAAACTTTCCACTAAACATAGAACCCTACTCACTGTTTCAAATTCTTTTCACACATGCTGATTTTCAGCTTTTTGTTAGCTGATTTAATTGTATTCACAAGCTGTCCCCCCTCTTCCCTTCTCACTAAAGTAAAATACAACACCTGCGTTCTTTCTCTTGCATGCACTCTTTTTTTTTTTTTAGCACAGCATATAGAAAAGGGATGACCAGAAGAAAAACTTCAAAAAGTGTATTGTTCAGTCTTTATTTTCAGATTGCCAAGAAACACAAACCAATTGATGAAGCTGGGTCAGGTTACGAGAGTTTTTCTCCCTCTCTTTGTTTAAATAGCAGATAGCTAAGGTGGTACAAAATGCTAGGCAAAGAATGCAACTGTTCTTGGGGCTTTAAAAGAACTGAAAACATCTTTCTCTTTTTTTTTTTTTTTTTTTACTACAAATTACTTCTTTGCAGCTCTTTACTTCTACTCTGAGCAAGTCCCAGTTGTGGGAGAATAGCACTTGGGTCTGACCCAGACATGCTTGGCTTCGGCATTCAGCTCTTCCTTCACAATAGGCACTTATGGTACCATTTTTTACTAACAGCCAAATTTCCTTGATGTTACTAGTGTCTGCTAGGGTAACTGTCACCAGTATATTAATTTAGTTTAATATTAGCTTGTGAATGGTAGATCACTGCTTCCAGGAATAAATGAGGAGTGACCATCACCCATTTCTGTTTCTGAAACTGAAGCCTAGTGGCTCTGAAATGCCTAGTTCCCTTCTGTGGTGTCGATGCCTGGTCTCCTGATGGGGTGTTGCTGATAAGTGGAAGAGCATGAAGTATGGATGAATCTCTGAGAGCTGTGTTTGCAAGGAGGACAGGATTAGATACTTTAGATGTGTTTCTGAATTCAAGGGATTGATATTTACAGAATTGGGCTGGTGTAACTACATTGGCTAAGAAACGTTAAAAAAAATTTAAAAATCCACCTGCTGATGCCAGCAAAACTCCCAGCATAGATGGCAACAGACCACTTTTGTCAGCTCAACTCATGGCACTTGGGGGCATTGTGTAATGAAGCTGGCAACAGCCATACACTGTGTCTACATGAGGAGAGTCTGACGGTGTAGTTATGCCAGAGAGGATCTCTGTTGTACACTAGCCATTATCTACTTCCCGGGGCTGTTCTGATCTTCGAGCATTTACTACTATTTACAGCCATGCAGCATGTTCCTCATGAGTGGATTATCCAGCTTTAGCACAGCATGCTCGGAGGCCGCGGAGAATTTGGCCTCTGGTTTCCTCTGCAGCTGCTGGAGCAGCACAAGGCAGCAAGCTCATTATGAATTTCACCCTCTGCAAATCCACCCACAGGAGTGGTGTCTTTCCAAAGCAGCACACTCATGGCAGAGGGCACGAGTGCGCTGCCCCGTAACTTGGCATTTCTAGGCTGCAGAGTGACTCATTGGAGCTCTAACTACTTAAGACCAAATGAAAAGGGTCAAGGCTATTTTTGGTGTCAGGCTGACCTGAGCATTGGGGAATATGCGGAGGCAGCATTCCCAGTAGTAGCCAGCTTGCAGGGTCTTGGAAAGGTCTCCTTTGTGTTCCCTGTGAGTATCAGAACTCGTGTCATGAGCTTCAGTCCTTCCCATCCAAGCTGTAGGAGGCAGAGTAGCAAACGTTAGTCTGTCCTCCTTGAGGAGGCCCTAGAGGAGACTTTCTCCCACTGCAATTCCTGCTAGTTCTCGCCAAACTCTCCTGCGAACTCCCTGCCCAGTATCAGTGTGTAATAACTGATGATGACCGCTCACATTTGTGGTTCATTTTTCAGTTAGTTGCCGTAACTTTTAACGCTTGCAGGGAGTCACACATGGGAACATATATCTCTCCATTTTTGCCCAGTAATTAATTGCTTAGGCAATTAAATATCCCAGCAGTTCCTCAGTAATGACTCTTAGTGTAGGGATACTGACAATTAACCTGCAACCTGTGATAATACTGACTTCTTTCTGCAGCCATGTTAAGGACAGGATTTCCATAATTACACTTTTTGCATGCAACTACACTCTCACTACATGGAATCTTTTATATAAATGAATAGCACCATGCCTGGAAACATAAACAACCCCAGCTCTTCAACATGAATAGTGCATCTGAAACCTCAACACCCTTATGAGATGTGTAACCACTGTGGTTTGAGTAAGAGCTCCTGTGCTCATGGAGTTTTTCCAGGCACTCCCACCGGTGCAGAGCTCAGCAGCCACTTCATTCACATCTCACCTAACTCTGGCAGTGACTACACCAACTCCTTTCAAAGATAAACTACAGCCTGAAAGAATCACCTCTCCCATGAGCACTTCTCATACTGATGATGTGTTTACAGCTTCAGGGTTTTTTTAAAGTTTTTTTTTCTACTTTTTTTGTTCACCAAGATCCCTGATCCTTTCCCAAGGAGCTGCTTCCAGGACAGTCAGCCCCCAGCCTCTACAGCTGCATGGGGTTACTCCTCCCCTGATACAAGATCTTGCATTTGCTCTTGTTGGACTTCATGAGGTTCTGGTCAGCCAGTTTCTCCAGCCTGCCCAGGTCCTTCTGAATAAGAACCCTGCCCTCCAGCGCATTGATTACTCATAGAATCACAGAATGGTTTGGGTTGGAAGGGACCTTGAAGATCATCTCATTCCAACCCCCCTGTCATAGGCAGGGACACCTCCCACTAGACCAGGTTGCTCCAAGCCCCGTCCAACCTGGCCTTGAACACCTCCAGGGATGGGGCAGCCACAGCTTCTCTGGGCAACCTGGGCGAGGGTCTCACCACCCTCACAGGCAACAATTTCTTCCTAATATCTCATTTAAATCTCCCCTCTTCCAGTTTAAAAACGTTCCCCCTTGTCCTGTGGCTCCACTCTCTGATCCAGAGTCTCTCCCCAGCTTTCCTGGAGCCCCTTTAGGGACTGGAAGGGGCTCAAAGGTCTCCCCGCAGCCTTCTCCAGGCTGAACACCCCCAACTCTCCCAGCCTGTCCTCCCAGCAGAGGGGCTCCAGCCCTCGCAGCATCTTGGTGGCCTCCTCTGGCCCCGCTCCAACAGGTCCATGTCCTCCTTGTGTTGGTGTCCCCAGCGCTGGACACAGTATTCCAGGTGGGGTCTCCCCAGAGCGGAGCAGAGGGGCAGAATCCCCTCCCTGGCCCTGCTGCCCACGCTGCTGGGGATGCAGCCCAGGATGCGGGGGGGCTTTCTGGGCTGCCAGCGCACATTGCCGGCTCCTGTTGAGCTTCTCCTCCACCAACACCCCCAAGTCCTTCTCCTCAGGGCTGCTCTCCATCCAGTGCTCCCCTCAGTATGCTGTCACCCGTTTAAAACTAGAAAAGTAGGCGACAGGGGACAACCTCCAAGCAGTCACGAGCAGAAGGCGAGGGCCCCCCACGCTGGGACAGCAGCTATGTCCCCACCTGCCGGTGTGCGCCTCACCCCGCGCAGCGCCGCCCGGCCCCGCAGCGCCCTGAGGTAAACTGAGAGCAGCGCGCGGGGCCGCCGCATGCGCTGAGGGACGGCGAACAGGGCCCCGCCCACCGCCGCGCGCCTATTGGAACCGCCCCGCCAACGGCCGCTCCCTGGTTTGAACCGCCCCGCCAACGGCCGCTTCTCGGTGTGAACCGCCCCGCCAACGGCCGCTCCCTGGTTTGAACGGTCTCCCCAACGGCCGCTTGCTGCTGTTGGAGCTCTCCGGGTCCTCTTCCCGCCGCTCCGGGCCGCGGCGGCCCCTGAGGGGAGAAACCAGCCCCAGGGCCGGCCGCGGCGGGGAGAGGCCGGGCCCGGCGCGCGGCCCTGCCGCCTCAGCGCTGGCGGAACTACGCGGCCCCTCAGGGCTCGCCTCAGCGTCGCCCGTGTTGCTGCCCGCGCTGCCCTCACGGAGAACGTGTAAAATTTGCTTGCGTGAAGTCCCTCCATGAGGCTCTACTCTCTGGGCCTCTTTTTTGTTGTTGTTGAATGAAAGTGCAATCCCAGATGGAGTTTGGCCTTAGAGTTGTAAAATGCCTCTCGAAGACAACAAGTGTGTTCTCAGCCATTGTGAAACACCTATGGATGGAAAGTCCCCAAGCTTTGCCTGACTCCTGTGAGGTGAGGATTTTTTGACTAACTGACACAACCAAAAGGACATCTGTCTCTGCTCAGCATCAGCTCCGTGCTGCCAAATGATGTCTCTTGAAAAATTTGATTCTCTTTCCCCTTCTAGCTTCACAATGGACAGACAGTTCACAATACTCATTGCAAGTGCCTGGTCTGCTTAAATGCTGAAAACCTCCAGGAAGTATCTGAGACCTCTGAGTAGAAGCAAACCTCTAACTCTGCTGCCAGCTCTGCGGAGGAGCAGCTGGTTAATAGCAGATGAAGGGGCCAGGCGGGAAGGAGATGGCAGCATTTGAAGTACGCTGGCACCATGTCTTTCGCTACAGCTCTCCCACAGCCCTAATGAGAAGTTGTAATGATCTTTGGTCAGACTTATTTTCTAATATGCTTAATTTATCACTCATGGCACGATGGCCAAAAATCGTAGGGAACCTGAGATAATGTGTTTAGATCAGAGTGTTTGAAGGTCTACACGTATTGGTTCCTCTTTTTCAAGTGGGCTGTGCAATCACGCTGCGAACTTGGTGCTGCAGAAATGTATGGGGGACAGTTTTAAGGTAAAAGCCTCAAGATTGGGAACAGGCTAGCTATAGCAAGAAGGAGCAAGCCCCAGGCTGGAGCTTTGATAATGCAAAGCTTCCAGACTGAATGCGAACACATAGAAGACCTGAGAAAAAGCCATTGCGTACCATAACTGGTACAAAATTAGAGCAAACAAATGGAAAGCTTGCTTGGGTATCCCCACTGCAGTTTGCATTGGAGATGTGCCCTGGATACAGAGCTCTGCAGAAAAATGGGCTTCCTCTTACAGGAGTTTGCAGGCTCAAGGCTGGAGTAACTCACTTGGAGCACTGGGGCTGTTTTCCGTGCTGCCTCTTCCAAGAATCAGGGTCCTTGGATTCTCTTGCCTGAAGAACTGTGCCTGTTTAACAAGGCAAATTGTATTATGGACATTTTCCACAACGTTTTCTAAAACCTGTGTCTCAAATGCATAATATAATCTCCTGTATATTTAAAAAGTGCTCGGCAATGATTTAAGAGGGCAGCGATTACTTGACACATCTCTCTGAAGGCTAAACAGCCCAATATGCTGGTGTTTTAAGCCTCATCCAGAGTGCATCATTTCATGTAAAGAGCAGGAAACCTAGTTTTGAAGGCTACCAGCTGCAGAAGGCGCCTCAGGACCAGTTAAAGCTGCAGGCTGTAACGTATATTCATCCAACCACTGGCTATTCGTGCAAGGGCTTGAAGCTGACGGAGGAGGATGACTGGATCACTGGTGAGTATTCAGTGTGTTGAGTGAGTGAAAAGGTGGAGGAGGGGGGAGTGAGGGAACAGTCCTGGGTATGGAGCTCTTCTGGTGTAAACCTTTCCCCTGTATATGGTTTGCAAGCACTGGTGTTGGGGGATTGCGCTTTCCCAATTTATGCCTACATCCAGGCTATTGCTTTGGAGATTCAGTCAGCGACTTGAGAAATTGTTATTCAAAGAGGCAATTATGTTAAACCTTTATGAGTGTTTTCCAAACAGCAGAGCTGCTTTGGCAAATCAATTCAGACAATGAAAGTCCATTTGAAGTCTGACAACTTCATTTTTCCCCTATAACTGTAAGTACTGGTAGAAAGTACCAGATGGGCAAGCTGGATAACTAAGGGGTAGGAAGGAGGTTTGTTGAAAGGAGAACAGTGTCTTGTGATTGAACCACTGATGGGCTTGGTGATTTGGTTGCAGGGTGTGTCTGTGAAAAGTTTGTGTGACTTTTGATAAATGACTTACGATCCCAAGTGCCTGAGGTCTCTGCCACATTAGTGATGCTCAAAGAGCTGAAATACTGTATTCCTTCTCGTATGGTCAACAGAGAGAGTCAGATGTTTCCAAAATGCAATCTGAAAAGTACATATTCTGGGAAGGGTTTTAATCTCTCCTGACATGGCCAACAGCAATATGTTATCATCATAAACTCCAAATTGCTGTTGCTGCTGGTAGAACAAGAATCCAGCCAGGGCTCTCTAAGGAACATTCAAGGGTGCCTTCTTTCTTTGAATTTGCAGATAAGGAAAAAATGAACTGAGATGTAGGGGGGCTGATTTAATCAGCCTAGTGAACAATGTACTCTGAGGATAGAAATTTTATCTAGGAAGGGGATAGCCTGGTGTTCAGCTGTGAATCTTTAGGACTTCCATGAAAACAGTATCCCAGCTGCATCATCTGGTTTGATGCACAGGTTTGATGCTTACTTTGGAAAACACCACCAGTAGAGACATGGTTCTCAATTTTAGGTAATCATTCTTCCTAAAGTCATGCTCTGGTTATAGAAAAATTCCTCAGATACAGTCACTGAGCTCGTGTTCTGCAGATGGCTGTGACAAGCCCTGCTAACCTCACTGACCACCAGTTTCTGCTTTTACATACTTCTTTCCTGGCAGCTTGCATTTCAGAGCTGTCAAGTTTACCAGGTTTTATTTGACATTTGGATAAAACTGTAATAAAACCAAAATCCTCATTTTGGCATCTTTTGCTTGCTCCTGTGCATCACGTAAGGTTGGGGGCAGCTACTTGAATCTCTCAGTATAGTGCTCAGTCCCAGAACAAGCTAATCTCTCTCTTACACACATTTTGGAACCACCTAGCTCTGAACAGTAAGCCAGTGGTGGAACTAATCTTTGCAAAGACTTGCTGCTTGCAAAAAGGGGAAAGCTGCAGGGAGCCACAGGGTAGTTGAAAAAACAGTGTCTTAAACAGATCCCTCCTCAGCAAGCTTTGTAGTGGGCCTGAAATGATAATGGAGCCACAAAGTAATTCTTACTAATAGGAGGAGAAGTATTTTAGGTGAAGATTTAAATCTCTCCCACCCCTCCCAAAATGCTGTCTTGAGGAGACTGGTGGTAGGCCCAAAACAGCATACACAGCCCCAGCTCTGCTGTCGGGGTTGGGAAACCACTCTGCTAGCTGGGAGAATTTCCATTCTGCTTTGCATATAGATCACTTCTGTTTTCTTTTCTCATTTTACCTTAATTGTGTTCTAGGGTCCTTACCATTCAGGGTCATGTGGAGCATAGCCAGCAAGTTCTTTCCTCACACTGCCTCCTCTAATTACTCTGCTAATTATTAGTTGCTCATCATCAGCTTGTTGCTTCAGTCTAATTTCTTCGAAGGTTTGTCTACATGTGCAAGGTATAGCACTTTGGCAGTAGCAGCAAAAGCACTGGTGGTGGAATTTCATGCAATCACGGAATTTTCAGAGTTGGAAGGGACCTCCAGAGATCATCTAGTCCAACTCCCCTGCTGACGCAGGAATGCCTAGAGCAAATTACTCACATCCAGGCGAGTCTTCAAAATCTCCAGAGATGGAGACTCCACAACCTCCCTGGGCAGCCTGTGCCAGTGCTCTGTCACCCTTACCGTAAAGAAGTTTTTTCCTGTGTTTGAATGGAACTTCCGATGTTCCAACTTGTGCCCATTGCCCCTCGTCCTGTCACTGGGAACCACTGAAAAGAGTCTGGCTCCATCCTCCTTCAACCCACCCTTGAGATACTTCTAAGCAAGAATAAGGTCTGCCCTCAGCCTTTTCTTCTCCAGGCTAAAGAGTCCCAGCTCTCTCAGCCTTTCCTCAT
>VFFE01007688.1:1285371-1343816 GCA_008921705.1 Burhinus oedicnemus | reverse complement strand
ACCCCGCCCCCCCCCCCCCAAAAAAAAAAAACAAACCCAAACAAACCCAAACCAACGCCCCCAAAAAAACACCTATTGCACAGTGAAATGTTAAAAGCCTTGGAAATCAGGTCTAATTTTGTGCAAACCGAGGAGGAAGAGGAGCCAGGGCTATAAGCCTCAGATACTTCAAATGTTTAAGTTTAAATTTAAGTGTGTGGGGCATAAAACTTTGATGATGGACTCCTCAGCCTACCAGGCAAAGTTATAAGGAGACTAAGCATGTGGAATTTAAACCAGACAAATTTAGATGACAGGTAAAACAGAAATGTTTAACAGAGGTTAATTGAGCTTTGGAACAATTCACTAAGGGCAGTGTTGGATTCTCAACCATTAGCAATTTTTAAGTAAAAAAAAAAAAAAAAATAAATCATTTTTTCCCCCCAGAAAGATATTTTCCAGTTGAAATACAAAATAATTCAGGCAAAGCCAATGACTTGTATTATGCAAAAAATCAGATCTTATGTTTGTTGTGATCCCTTTTTGCCCTGAAGTCTATGACTTGCTTTGACAGAACTTGAAATGTGTTTCCCTGCCAGCTGTTACCTATGAGATTTGTGGTTTGAATTGTTATTTCGCTCCTATTGAGATTGGCTGGCTATGTAGGAAAACTGTGTTTTCTATGGGCTTTCTTCTGAAAGCCCCTTTTGCAGTGCATCATGCAGTCTGTGCGTTTAGGGACTTCAGTCCAGCCAGAATGTCCAGTCTGTGCAAATTGGAGCACTTGGCTTTTAAACAGTTGCCCATAAGCAAGAACTCTCTCACAAAGATACTACCAATCACTGCTGGACTCATTCAGACCATAACACGTAAAGCAGACAAGCTTGAAACGTCCGTTTCAGCCTGTAGATATATGTAGACGCACAAAACGATGTTACACCAGAGTTCTGGGATTAAACCAAATCTTCAGTGTCTGAGTTTTTGACCGAGAAGATACTTTTTGGTGTTTTTTCTAGCTCTGAATGAACTCTTGTCTCACCTATGGCAGCATTTTCAGCCATAAACTTTGCCCCTTTGCCTTTAGGATGACGTTTTGAATGATGTCAATCTGTATATTGTTGAATTCAACCACAGATATTCCCACAAACTCAACAGAGAGAATCCATAAGTCTTTGGCTTGTTATGAGAGTCAGGGAGTAGGTCTTCTAACTAGATTACCTCATCGCCGAGGGTATCACTCTGTATCAACACATGTTCCACAATAAGCAGGTTTTTTGTTAAACAGTCTGTGCCATCTTGAACCTGCCATTGTTGGAGTTCAGCTTGCACTTACTTTTATGAAATGCCTAATACACCAGTCAGGAAATACATTAACCCTCTTACTCCAATTATATACACAGTAGGTGCATTATTGGCAAAGCAAATGAATGGTGAACTTTGCATCCCCAAAGAAGCCTCTCTTCTAGTGAGTGCTCCTGACTATTCCATATTCATCGTGGATAATGTGCTCTCTCACTGTGAGATACATTTAAACAGACTACTCGTAACTCCACAGGCAGACTATGTGTTGCTCTTCAGCCTTTAAAAAGCAATTCAAAGAGAGACTCATTGCATTACAGCCTTCCCAGGTTTTGTGCACCCTGTCTCAACTGCCGCAAAGCTCTATATCACAAACTCTGCATAAAGCGGATTGGAAACTTCAGCCAGAAACTGCTAACTCATGAATGTGAATCACTTCAGGCAAAGATGCTGATTTTGCTAACAGTGGTGAATGGCAATCTCTTTTCATTAATGTAAACTTACCCTTTTATAGGACAGCTTTTTGCTTTTCACTTGAAATATGTTTGGAGGGGAGGAGTGCATGTGCGCTTGTAAACTGAAATACTGAACAGTAACATCTTTAATCCAAATGTTTTGATATTTTAACTTGCATTTTCATTCCAAAACTTTTGAGTTTAATCTTTCTAAATCCCTATTTAAAGGATCCTACAGTGTAGGAAATATTTGCAAGTTTGTAAAAGAACAAACCATACAAAATTTAAACTTTTCATTTGACCTATTTTTTAAATTTATTTTTGGAGTACTGAAAAGTTTTACTTTAGTTTCATATGGGAACAGTGCTTTTCTGTTGTAAAAACTGCCAGCAATTTTTCTTTTCTCCATTTACTGCATTAAGTTGGCAGGCTCTGTTGAAACATTGAAAGGTGAAGGTGCTTTTTCTTCCTTGGGATGTATGAAACCTTGTATTTGCAGAAGACCTGTAAGGTAGTGTCACAGGGAGAGAGGACCTGATAGCAGCGTGCTGCTTGCTGGTCACATCCGAATGAACAGTCCTGCAATGCTGAGTTTCCTTGCAAGAAGGGCCCAGGACAAGCTGGTCTTTGACTACAGGAGGCAAGATAAGATCCATCTATAATATATGCCTGTCTGAAAGAGCATTCTGTAGAGCATTCGTAGGCACCCTTCATGTCTCAGCCTTCACCCATATATCCCTGCTTCCAGGTGACGTGTGTGCTTGACAACGTGTGGATATGACTGGTGTGCTTAGACATGTAGAGGAAGCCTTGAGGGATTTAGCACCCTGAATATTCATCTTCTCCTCAGCAGGCCTAGCCTGTTGGTTTCCATAGTGACTCTGCACAAACACAGGAGACCTGCAGGTTGCTCAGCTGTGTTTCATTCTTGTTAGGTTTGTCCAATCATTCTGATCCTTCCCAGCCAGCTGTGATTTTCCAGAACAAGCCTTTGGTTTCTCAGTGAGCAACAAACTTGCACCTTGCTATTCCCCAAATGTTTGACCTAGGAACTTGCTTATACGCACAGCCTCATCCCGTATCCTGAGTGATACAAGATCCCTGCCAACATGTTCCTCAACCCTGTAAGAAGGCTCCTTCTATGTATACGTGATTCTTCTAACCCATGTGTGTATGGCAAGATGCTACTGTCCCTTTTGGGGATCAACACTTCCCTTCCAACACTTCCTCTTGCCTTTGCAAGTAGCCTAGAGCTGCAAGTGCTTAAGTCATCTTTGTAAATGCCTCTATCTCTCTTCAAAAATCCCTCCCTCCCTGAAGAAAATGCCCCTCTTCCTAGCCAGTGTTTTGTGACTCTAGGGATCTGGCTATTATGAGTTCAGGACACAGCATGTTGACCGACATGTGCTTTTCAGGAAAGGATTTTCTTCAGTGTGTGTGGGAAGTAAATGAACAGGAGCTGATGGTTTACAGTTTTCTGTGGTAACAGTGCTGACTTTAAGATCCCTGAAATACAGAGAGTGATGGGTGTTTGGGGGAAATTGTTAGAGAGAGCTGCAAAGGGATAGACCTCGAAGGGATGTCTGGTTGTCTGTTGCTGCAGTAGTCTTCTGCCAGCAGAAAGGTTGTTGCATCAGTGTTTGCTGTGACAGCTTCAAGAACTGTAAGAATGGGCCGAGGTGAATCTGAGCTTGTATTTCTTTAGATTCTTTGCAGGTTTCCTTGTAAGGCTCCTTACATTCATTGGGCACAAATGAACCTAACACATGGGTAGTTTCTTTAATAGCGGAACAGGTATTGACTAATGAACTAGCACTGAGTTAGAGGTGTTATGCTGATGGTTACTGTCTCTGGGGGACATTCCTGTTTTAGATGTCTGCTTTAATTATCTCCTTGATCTTTTATTTCTGTCAGCTTCTTCTGTAGTCAGTGGAGCCCAAGCTCCGGACATGTTTGGAGGTTTCCTGCAAGTGAGGAAAAAATGAGGTCAAGTAGCTGACCAGTTTCTCTGAAACAGTTGTCCAGTTCACGGCACTATATCAGGTTTCATGCAGCTATAGCTAGGTGAATGCTTCTTCCCCAATGTAAAAGCCTATTTTGATTTGAATGAAAAATTCCTATAAGAAAATACTTAATGAATGTATATGCGCATATAAGCACATTCTGACATTTTTTTCCCTTTTCCAACATTTATATTGTGCATTTTTCCTATTTATATTATTTTGTATTTCATTGTTTGTCAATAGTAAACCTTAACAAACGCTACTATTAATGAATATGCAATACAACTATTTAAAAATTGTATAATACTTCAGATGATAAGTGCAGCAGCTACTTAGCACTGATTGAAAATCTCATCTTTTCTACATCCAAATATCTCCTGCTTATACTGTAAAGTGTCAAACTGTTTGATTACACCAAGCTGCAGACATTTTCATCTAGAAAGAGATGAGACATTTCAATCAGTGCTGAATAGCAGCAGCACTTAATGATGTGAAAAAAACCTAAAAAACAGACTACATTAACTCTTATATGATGTCATATTATCTATGCCAGTGGGAGCAGTGTTTCATGAAATAATGGGGAAATAATAAAACTAATATAAACTGGAATATAATTCCTTTTCTGAAACTAGGGAATATTTTTAGAAAGCTGATATCTTACAGAATTTCTGTTTAATGAAGTATTGCATCTTGAAAATGAATTGTGAAATGTTAATTTCTGGTGAAATAGGAATTCTGAACTTCATAAGACTCTTTTCAGATTCTCTAGCTTAGTTTTCTAAGAAAATGAGGCTGATGTGTTTGGGCTGCCTGTGCACCTGTCTGTCTGCTCGTTTCCATTAGTCTGTTTTGAACCCATCAGTCAAGTTCAAGTGAATTTGGTGAGGAATTAGAGGTCTCGAAGATAATAAAGTTCCTATGAATTTTGTGAAAATCAGAAGCTAGATAAGGCAAGAGATCCCATAAGTGTCTCCACTGAGGAGATGGCAATGACATGAATTCACTTACTAGTCATAAGAGGATTCTCAAGGGGAAAAAGGTTGCATGAGGGTATGCTCTGCGATTGCTACAAGGCTCCACTTGTAGGGTGCCCATCCTTAGGGAATCAGGCTTACATTGTTCTTTTGATTGTGAAATGCTTTTATGCTGGAATTTAAATATGGAGAGGGGATTCAACTCATCTCACTTCAGATGCCAGCAGCAAGGCGTCTACCTCAGAACGGTGCTGTTTTCAGAATTAGTGGAAATAGGCACTTCCAAGTCCAATAATTCTTCTAACCTTCTGTGGAAGTATAATTAAGGAGAAGGTGACAAAATTAAAATATAGATTTGCGGGTCTTGGTACATCCTATGAAAGGTTTTAGTCCTCTGAAGTAATAAATGTTCAGGTGCTTCTAAATTAAGACATCCTCTTTGCTTCCAGTTTCATAGATCATAGAATGGTTTGCATTGGAAGGGACCTTAAAAGATCATTTAGTTCCAATCCCCTTGCTGTGGGCAGGGATACCTGGTGCCATCTCCTAGCACATCTCTGCAAAAATTGTCCACTGTTCCAAAGCACACATTCAGATCCAAAGCCCAGCATGAGATTTAGTTATCGCACTTCTACAGCTACAAATGAGAAAAAGCTTAATTCCTTTTTGTTGCGTGAAAAACACAAAGCCTACTCCTTCCAGCCTGTAGCTCATCCAGGGGATTCTGCTCATGGTAGTTGTTCTCTTGATTTCAATAGAACTGTTCATTCAGGGGAGACATTACAGGTCCACAGACAGCAAACCTCACTTTTCTCAGGTTGCTTAGCAGGACCAGAGGTATTTAAAAAGGTGTGCCAAAAATATTCCATTGGACCAATTTTCTGTAAGAGAAACATCACCTCTGCGTTTTATGGCATGAGGTTGGCATTTGTCAACTTCTTTGGGAAATCACGAGAATATGTTTTGGCTTTATCATATAGCTTCTGCATTCTCTGTATAGGAGGAAGCAAGCCAAGCATGATTTATAATACTTGCACAG
This sequence comes from Burhinus oedicnemus, assembly GCA_008921705.1. Taxonomy (NCBI): domain Eukaryota; kingdom Metazoa; phylum Chordata; class Aves; order Charadriiformes; family Burhinidae; genus Burhinus; species Burhinus oedicnemus. The sequence goes on along the minus strand of VFFE01007688.1, from coordinate 1,338,067 downwards.
AACCTCTCCTGCACTGGGGTTAAAGTAAATCTGGAAAGCTTTAAATTTCAGGATAGGAATCCCACCTTTCAGAAGGTTTACTTTCAAAACCCCAGTTCTGCCCTTCTGGCTGTGGGGTCCCAGGAAACAATCCTGGGAAAAAATCCACCTATGGACAGAGACACTCAGGAATGGATTACACAGTGTGATGCTACAGATCTCCATCCACCACAAGTGTGACTGTCAAGCCGTATGTAAGAGCATTGGGTCACCCTATAAACACAACAGCTATTCTTTAAACGATGGCTATAGCATACATTCCTCATTTGCAGTCCCTCCAGGGTGGAGACATTAATGTGAATTATAACTAACCTTCAGGGGAAGGATCCGCATTCTTAAAGCGGAAGCAGCAAGCAGCGAGGCAGGTGGCTGTTCAGACAGAGCATGAGTAGCTGCGATTCCTCTTCAGGTCTGAGGACACAGGAGGGTGTGTAGGGGGGACTGGGCATGCATGTGTGAAGCTATTTTGCACTTTGCCGTGTCGCTTCTCAAAAGTGACTTTATGCATTCAACAACTGGAGAAGCGTCTCCTGCCACAGCAGGGCTTTAAGGGTCATCTCTTCTGAATAGCTTCTGCATCTGTGGAGCATGGGTGATGGTAATTCAAAGTGACAGGAGCGTCTTCTAGCCCATGGCATTGTCAGCAAGCCAAACTGCTCAGAGATGACAACCCCGCTTCCTCAACAGACTCAGAGCTGTCACTCCCCATTTGGCTGAAACCAGTGAGGGCTCTGATGAGCTGATCTCAGTGAGAACACATAAACTACAACCAGTGCAAAGGGCACAGTGGAAGTGAGGTTCGATTCTGAAAAGACTCTAGAGGTGTGAAGGGGATGAGGGAGGCTTGTAAGCCAAAACCAGGGCAGAATGCTGAGTCAGGACACAGAACTAACTCACTTGGAGCTGGGGGTGATGGTTATAGTATTGGGATGCTGGCTGGAAGTGTTGCTGGTGAAAGAGTACCAAGAGATTGTTGTGCTTTGCCTCATCACTGAGGGCTGTTTGCTGCTGCAGAGCACGCACTCACTGTAGTACACTTGCTAATGGATTTCAGCAGCTGTAAGCTGGGGCCTCTTGTTTTAGGGCAATAATAATCCTACAGCATCTAGCTACACTCAAGTTGTTCGGGCTTTTGAGACCACTTGTCCAGATTCTTTTACCATCTGTATTGTATGCAAGCACGTTTCCAGATGTGGACTTAACTAAACTGAGCAGTTTGACTTTTGGAGGAAAAGAAGATGGGCTAAGCTACAGGGTCATGGAAAAGGGAACCTATGCCGAGTGCAGGGTTGTATAAAAAGGGCCCATCTCGTGTCTTTGGGTTGTGAAATAGGGAAGATACATCCCTGTGATGGGAGGTGTAGTCTTTATATCTTGGTTGTAGAATGGGCCCATGCGCTTTGATCATGGGCCTAGTTACTTCCGGGGAACATCTCCACAAGGAAAAGTCTGAGTAAAAAAAAAAGTCTGAATAAACAAGTTTATTCCCCTAAGCTTAGATCCTCCTCTGGAAATGCCACTCAACAATGTGAACTTGTACCAGAACTGGAATGGTAACTACAGGGTTAGATAAATGTCCGAACAGCTGTGAGCAGGATAGCGAGGAGAGAGTGGTCTCTTGGATATGCACTTTTAATGCACAGATATCAGATGTTTGCTTGCTAGTGCCTGTTCATCTCCTTCCTGACACTTGAAACAATGGTGTTTGTATTGAGATCTTGAATAATAAATAGCTTTACTCTAATTTGACACGTGCTAAGGGGGATTTTGAATGACTAGCCAAATCTTGGGCAGTCAATGCAGCTCAAAGAACAGTGTTCTCGTAGAGTAGATGTCTGCATTCAGTGAGTCACATTGCAGGAAACCCTGTTTGATGATTCCCACCTTACTGACCAAATTCAAATGTCAATAGTATTTGAACAAAGCATGTTGAAATTTTTTCGTTCAGTATTTTGAGTTTCCTACATCCAGTATCACATGAGGTAAAATAATGTGTGGTAGGGAAAAGACCCATGAATAAAAAAGAGTGTGTGAGGCTCTTGGCTGGAAGTTCTGCAGAACTCCAGGAAAATCTGCTGGGGTCAATCTTCATATTTTTCAGATAGCTGGAAATTTTTCGTTTGGCTTGAGAGAATCATCTATGTTGTGTGCTTGTTCAGTTAGAGCGTCTGGCTCCTTGGGAATCCACTCAATACATAGTTTAACGCAGACATTTCAAACGGAGACTAAACCAGCTGCAAAGACCTGTGTGTTGAGACAGGCTGCCCTCGCGCTGCATTCCACAGAGCAAGGTCAAACATGCTACATTAAACCAAAGAGCATGAAAACTCTTGTGTGTCTAACGATTGCCCAATATGTCCAGGGAATTTATCTGTGTTGATCCTTGCAAGAATGTTAGCACTTTTACTTGTCAAGTTTACCTGCCTCACTGAGACGTTTGCTGAAACTTATTAATTAGTCCTTTGCAAAGCACTTTGAGATTTTCAGATGAAAGGCAGTATAGAAGTCCAAAGGATGTAGAACATACATTGCCAGCTGAGAGCTATGTGAAGAGCTGGAGAATGTTGAAAGGAATTCTGCCAATTAATTTACACTTAAACGGAAGGTTTTGTTTTTCTGAAAATTAAAAAAAAAAAGTTAAACCAAAATCAAAAAGTAAACATTGAAAGGTTCAAGACCCCCTGGATAAAATGATGCCTTTCTATTTGGTATTTGTTCAGTTTTGCTAATCAAAGCCTTAAGACTTGAAAATGTAGTGATTGTATAGTTCTCAAGAATAATGCACATAAAATACAGAGAGACTCATGTGCTTCTGTGAAAGCCAGGTAGAATAAAGCTATTAAACTGAGGATGCTATGGTGAAACATACTGTACATAGGGAATGAAAAATGGTTTGTCTGCCTTCTCATCTGAGCTGCCTAAAATATAAGAAGCAACCAGATAACCCAGAAAAATATTAGACTTTTGAAGATGTGCTAGTGTGGTGCTACTTAAAGGTGGGGAATGAGAAAGGAGTGACAGAGTAGAGGCAAGAGAAAGGATTAAAGTTTTAAAAAACCCATAACAGTGAAACTCCTGAATTATAGGTGATTTCATGTGTGTCTTTTTAAATAAAAAAAAAAAAAGTTGAAGTTAAAGAAATCTGCTATGAAGAGTTGCTGCTGGCAGATTTGAGGAGGGATTAGCATCTGCTATGGAAGTTACATCATCTCCTTTTTTTTAAGGTCATGTTTGCAGTTTTCCCATAACATGACAGCTTTGAGGTTGGTGATGACTGTGTGAAGTGCCAGCCTCGTGCATTAGGTGGAGCCTGTGGTACCCCAGCACCTAGGTGCTGAAGGGGACTCTTCCTGCCAGTGTGTGTTTCAGCAGCTGCTGGGCACCACTTCTGAGAGCAGCAGAACTGCCCTGCCCAGTCAAGAGCCTCAGGAGGAATAGTTGCTGGTTGCCTCAATTGCAAAGAAGTGAGGAGCAGTGTGCTGGGCGGGCACAGTTGGCAAGAAAGAAGAGATGAGAGATACCTTGAGCAGTCTAGGTGGAGAAGAAGCAAAGGGTCCATAAGCACTTGAATATGTGAATTTGGATTGTGCAATTAAACGTATGGACCAAGCTTGATGTAATTACCTAGAGAACTGCTATCAGTCTTTACCAAATGTCCAGAGAGACAGACAACCAACTTGTGCTCAGAACAAAGCATCTCTTTCTAAAATACATGAACTTTGCCATCCTTCACTATCCACAAAGATCTGTTGTTTTCCATTCTTGCAGAGCAAAATTCACAAAGTCTACAAGTATAATACAAGGATGTATGTGGGGGAAGGAGGGGAGGATATGTTAATTTATTTTTTGACTATTTCTCTTTGAAAACAAAAAAAATCTCATCTGAAGGATCTGAAACCTCTAGCTAATGAGACCTCTTGGTTCCATGTGGATTGTCCCTTTGTTTGGATGCTGATGGGCTTAAGAAAACTAATTCTATCTGTCAGTAAATATTCACCCCAGGAATAGGGATGTGACTCTTTCTAAAGTTTTTGTACCCACTGATTCTGCCCACCTCCTAATGCTGAGTGATTTGTGGATGGTCTCAAATATTATTTGGCGTTTTTCATGACAGAAAAAGTAGATGGTCCCAAGGCAGTAATTTCTTATGGATTTTTTTTGCTGAATGACTTGAAGCCCCTCTGGCTTGAGTAAGTCTCTTATTTCTAAGAAAATCACAGCATAGAAGAGAAGGGTTTTATTGTTTCTTTATGTATTAACTTGTCCTTGGTAGATTTTCAGAACAGCCTTGACCTTTGCCTGCTGCTGTCTTCAGGGCTGTTGTTCTCAGCTGGAAACCATGAGGAGCAAGGGCTGAGAGAATGGGAAAGGCTGGAAACTAGGCAAACGTACTTTACAGATAAAGCAGCAAACAGATGGGGTGAGCAATTTCAACGAAAGCAATGCACAGCCCATCTCATTGCCCAGAATTAAACAAGGGAAGTGTCCTGTTTTCTCTGTGACTGAGTGACAGAAAATCTTGTCTGGAAACTCTCTTAAGTCCTTTTATCCTGAATTCAGATATTCAGACTTTCACATCAGCTCATAGTCAGAGCAGAGGTCTTTAGTCTGATAATGAAATTCTGATCTGAGGAATTACTGACCTTGGCTTCCCTCTGCCCAGTGGCCAAATGAAAAAATCTGAGTTACGTTCTGCTTCCAGGTATGTCTCATTGAACTACCTTTCTCCTCTGCTAGGTCAGCTCCTGCATCTGTAGCACAAATGATGTTATGCTCAGTGACATTTTCTACCTGGTTTCCCAAGGTCTTGAAAGTATCTATCCATCAGCTCTGACCTGAAGTCTGATAGTGATCGTTTTTTTTTTTTTTTTTAAAAACACACAACCTGATATACTTGCTCTGAGGCTTTCTTGAAGTCAGAGAAGAAAGGAAAGAGCAAACATCTCTGCCTCTACAAGAGCAGAGGGTTGCTCCCAAAAAAGATTTGAATGACCTGACAGTATGTATCCAGAGAATGGTTGCTTTTATTGCACTGTAGGAGGGGAGAAATAATTCTTCAAATTAGGGCTTAATTCTGATCTGTATTTTAGACAGTCTCTGATCCTATAGGTTGCAAGTACTGTGTTCAGGTGTGGTTTTCAAAGCAGGGCGGCTTGGCCACTTGGAGCATTACATTTGGCTTTATACAGCTGTTACCGCTCTGGGCTGTTTTTAATCGGGTACAAATTCTAAAATAAATTCTGACAAATGTCTGCACTCATTTCCCTCGTGCTACCTGGTAGAAGGGGGTTTAGATGCAGTTATAACTCTTTTCCTTGTGTGGCAGTAATGCCAACAGTGCCAGCGAACCTGTGCTGCACTTCAATGTATGAACTAGTTTTATGCTTGTATCACCTTCATCTTTTCAACAAATGCTTCTGGCTTACACTGAGAAAAATGAAGACAGAACTAGGGCTTGCTACATATGGCAGGAATTACGATGTCCTTCGAACTGAATGAAAAGTGTTTCATTTCAAACGAGTCTCTGTTACCCACCACCACTCTTACTTGTTTTTGAGTACACGTAAAGGGTGTGAGACTGCTGCACCTTTCTCCTTCCCTACACCCTACTAGTCTTTTTTCCTCCCAAATTGTGTCGTGGGCCCTCTGAGGCAGGAATAAAGCACCTGCCATGGTTGTAGAGTCCCTATCAGCTCTAGTAATAATCATTAATCATAAGTAGCTTTGTGATTTGCTAACCATTCTGTAGAAGTACAATATACAACTTGTATAAGATGTACAGGCACAAAGGTCCTTGAAACCACCTAAGGTCCTCAGTCATTTTTGTATACCCCACCTTAGTGCTGGGAAATAACCTTCTCAACCTTGTAATGCCTTTCCTTCTCCTGCATGCAAGCTTTGATTCTTTAAGGATTTCCTTCATCACAACGCCCTTTCTAGAGGGAATTCTCCTCTTGACTGTCTTTACCTGTTACCTTGGAGGTAGGGACAGTCCTGGTGTAGAGTTCCTCTAAGCTTTTTCTTTTAACATTATAAGTGGTTTCATCCTCCTCAGCCAGCTGAAAATACCCTGTTCTGGAGGGCCAGCTCCTACCCTTTGTATGCAACCTTCAGGTACTTGTGAACTCTCCTCTTTTGCTGTTAGATTGTCTCCATATAGCTCTATACTAACCTTTCTGTAGATTCCTAGACAGCTAGACAGTGAGGCTGACTTAAGCAGTCTTGTGGGGTAATGAACTCTTAAGGGTTATGAAACAGCTGTTCATCACAAGGGCCAGCAAGTGTCGCGTATGGGAGGCACAGTGAGATATGAAATGGCCTCTTAAGCCATTTAGCAAACTTCTCACAAACTCCATTTGCAGGTGAAACAATCACAGTTACAGAGCAAGTTAAGCAGATCTCTGGAGCAGGTTAGTATTTTAAAGGTTGTGCAAAATTATATAGACAACTGTGCTTTGGCCAACTGCTGCTCACCCACCATGAACTCTGGGCAGTCTCAGGTTATCTTTGTGTGACCAGCACTGCTCTATCAGAATGTCACGGAAGGGCTATGTGAGTAGGTGTGTTAAAACAGGATTTGCTAACATAAGTTTGATTGACTTTATGGTCTGGAGAAGTGCTTTACAGAATAGTTAGTTTTCTTATTTGTTTTTTGGTGGCCTTACTTTTCTTCTCTCCAACTTCACTAAAATAAATCCCCAGATTTTTCCCCACAGGCTTTATTTAAGACATTTTTGATGCAAAAGCAGAAGTCAAAAACTTTTTTCTGTAAATATTTTTATATTTTGGCTTTTTTAATCAAACATTTTTTCTGATTTACTCTTTTTAGTTGTCAGTCTGAACTGTTTACCTGGGGTTTGTGTTAAAAGAGTTGATGATGGTGTGTAAATACCTTCTCAGCCATTTCCACTTAATCATCAATATTTTCAATTAAAATGATGGCTATCTTATGCAGTATCTTCTTCCCCATCTAATATGGTTGAGGATTTGAGGAAATGGTGATTTACGGCAGTTTTCAGAGAGCTAGAAAATGTGGGAGAACCATAGGATGAGTCTCAGTCCAGCAGCCTCTGTAACCTCCTACCTTTGCATTTATTATTTTTACATCCCATCTTTCCTCTGCCGTGAAAGACAGATTAATAAACATAATCTGATTAGCTATGACAGAGTTTGTGCAGGTTTAATACCAGAGTTCATACAGGTGCTGCCACAGGCCATAACAAATGAAAACAAAGCAGACCTTGCTTTTACATCTTGTCTGAGCTACAGCATCTGTAATAGCACAGCACCTTCTAGCTCAACATTGATCCAGCTTTGATTCAGATAAAAGAATATCTATTTCCACACTCTTGTAAGTGCATTCTGTGGTAGCTGGAATGGTCTTCCCAATCACAGCCAAATCTGACTTGGTCCTGCTTAGTAGAGTTTCAAAGAGCTGAAAATGCTTTGAGTAAAGGTAGAAAATGTGCTGGAAAATGAATCCCACAGAGGCAGAGGTTTAATGCATTTAAACCCCATTCCAAGTATTGCCTGACCTGACTTCTTTGGACTTGTGAGACAATTAGGTGAAGCACGTTAATACAGTCAAGGCGGTTTCCTGTAGACAAGCAAGGGACTGGCTCAGTAAGCCCTAAGCATCGTTGTGCACATCTCTGCAAAACCAAACTTTGTCTTTTAAAGTGAAACTCTCACTTCAGTGTGTAGTCCGTGGTCCTCCTATGGATGACTGTTGAAAACCCCAGGTGGAGTTGAACAGTACCTGACTTTTCAGCATCAAACCTCCCTCTCTCTAGTCAGAAATCTCCCTAAGTAAATTGTAAAGTTGCGAAAGAAAAATGATGATATTTTGAAGAATGATGATACCAGATTATTTTGCTTCTGTTTTCTGTGGATACTGGCTCTGTTGTCCAGATGGTGGATCCACCTTCCATATTCAGTAGTGAGAGCCTGTTTCTTTTACAGTGAATTTGTGCTAATTAAAAAATAGTTTTACTGAAAAGAGAACAAAAATATTTGGAATTCTTACAAAATTTTGGAATCAAATAAAAATACTGGGAAGAAGGACAGCAATTGTATCTTTCCAGGAAAGAAAACGTTTTTCACCTTAATTTCTTAGGAAAGTTGCATTAAACTTATTTTTGGAGGAGATATAGGGTGTTGCTTTCCTTTTTAGGAACAATACTTTCACTTCCTAAACTGCAGAATCTGACTGGTATTGAGTGGTGAAAGTGTGAGAAATAACACTTGCAATGACTGTTGAGTGTTTTTCAGCTCAGGGCAGATGCAAACTCAATGTGACTAACGAAGGGAGGGAGAAACGAATCCTTCTGCCTTGCTGCAGACAAAGGAAAGGCTTCTACCCTCACCATTTATCCCATTGCTTGTTGTTAAGCCATGCAACTGGTTTGCTTCATGGTCCTGGGGATGGTGCCAGTTTTGTGGCAAGAGTGGGAGACAGGAAAAAGAGGGAATGGGGAGACAAGGGGCTGGCAAGTCCACATCTGTCTGAAGAACTGAAAAGCATCCAGGTCTTTCAAATGTACGTTCTTCTCTTGCTGATGTAACTCCAGGTTTTGCCCAGTGGAAACCCAGCAAAAAGTGGTGGGCTGAAAGCAAGTTAAGGAACCACTTGTTAGCATTCAGTGCTGTGTTCCAGACAGCCAAAAAACTGCAAAGAAGGCCAGAAAAATATGGGGGAAGGGTATATTCTTTCTCTGTGCTTTCCTGTTTGACATTTCAAGTGGGATATTATTTCCCAATGGGAAAACTGAAATGATAATTTCCCTGCAAGAACTCCAGAGGGGAAAAAAATAACACCCTCGATCTTCAGCCCAGCAGTAATTCTGACTACCTATGTTTCAGGCACAATGTTCTGCTGTTTCCTAAGGGAACTGAATTAATTCTGATAAGCAGTATTTCAACTTTTAAGAGAGGTTTCATTTTTTTAGCATCTGATTGATATCTTTTCTTTTTCTTTTTTTTTTTTGTTCACTGAATTACTTCAAAGGCTTCCTTGATTTTCACCAGAGCGTGTCATATGGAGCCCATCCTCTTGATCAGATTAAACTTTAAATTGTGATTTGCAGATATAATCACCAAATTGCACAAGTCAACAACAAAAGCCCATGACAAATTGCAGGTCCCCTTAATAATGAATCATTGCCAAGCATCCAGATGCTGAAGCAAGCGAGCTCTTGAATGAACCAGCTCATAAATCTTTGCATTCAGACTGAAGTAAGAGGCCAATGCCATTTTCCAATGAATATTCATGGTCAGAGGAAAATGTTCTGTTAACAGCCAACATCAAAAGGTGTATGAATATAAGCAGGTAAATAAAAGTATTTAATCATCAAGGCTAACTCTGCCTTGCAGGGAAGAACTGAAGTTCACATATATTTATATATTCAAAACAGTTTGAATGCTGAGAAAGTATGCTGCAACACCGAAGTAGCTACGTGAGTTAACTGGGAAGGCTTCTCAGGGTGCTATTCCTCTGAAAAAAGTTATGTTTTTCAGAGGAATAGCATGTAGGGAAACATGTATCTGTTTCCTTATAAAAGTTTGGTCTTATTCACACACAGAAATTTGCTTGGAATGCTCAAGCCTAGACCTAGTCCTTTGCCACTGGCAACTTGCGTAGCTCCTTGGTGAGTTCAGGTTGAGGTGTGGCTCAGTGCTGTCTATGCTGTGAGCGTCTCTTCTGTTTTGCGGTACTAACATCAATCCCATAGAGCCATGACAAACCCCTCCTCTTAAACTGGCAAAATGGCAGCATGAAGGATTGATCCCATGGATAAGTTAGGAGACTTTGGGAGATATGATGCTGTAGTAGAAGATGATGTGGGCCAGGTAAAATGCTGTCCTCTGGACTGGACACCCTCCTCAGCCTTCCAGCTAGACCGTTACAGTCTGGTATCTCCAATTCTGTGCAAAATCCCAGAGGACCCTGATTTTAGCCTGATTCACCTTGCTTGTGCCTCTGTCTCGCTGTACAAAGGAGACAACAATAGCTACCTGCATTGCATGGTGCTTCAAGATGAAAGTGCTATCTAGGAATCTGATATTTCTTTCACTCAAAGGAAGAGCCTCTTTTCATGTGTTTGATTCATACTGAAAGACAATTTACTGGCAGAGGGGTATTAGTGTTTTTATTCTCAATTCTTGGCATCTCTCTGGTTAACTTCTGCCATGCAAGTGAATGAAACTAGTATTTTATCCCCTGTCTACAATATGCTGTTTCTTTGGAAGCTGGAGTGTAATGAACTTGCTGTTTATTACAATTAACAAATAAATCCCTATACCTTTAAATTAGATCATAAATCTTTCAGTGAAATTCAATACTGCGGTGATAATGTTTTCTTTCCCATAAGAGATTCTTCAGTGATAGGAGCCAGGCAACTCCTGTTCCAAATAATACGACTCTGAGGACATTCCTTGTGACACATTTGGCCTTTTTCTCTGTGGCTTCATTCTTTTATAATCATCTGAGATGCAGCTTAAACACAGCAGTCCTAGCTAGTGAATTATAAAACAACTTATATAGCAGAGAAAATTACTTTCTGGTGTTTTAAAATCAGTGCGATTTAGGCTGCTTGTCTTCTGGGGGGATTGGACTGGGAGCTGTATGTGTAGTGCCTAGCACAGTGCTGCTCTGAGGAGTGCCAGGAAGTGGTGATGTTACTGCAATGCAAAGAGATTTGTCAGGTTTCACTCCCTGAACATCAGTCTGCTGAAGTCTCTGCATAGTCGTAGTTAGAGCTCATGCACTAAAGGCAGCTCTGTGGCTTCTCTTACTCTCTCTGAGCACAATATCTGACCGATTTGTAGTTTTCTGACTGTTGAGTTGGGTGCAGCCTACAGAAAAGGGCTGCAGAGTAGCAGTGTAACGTCAGATAAAGAAATCCCGAGTCCCGCACCTACAGCACGCTGCCGGTGACAGCTGTGTGTTGTATATCTGGGCGTCATGTAACACCCCGTGCTTTGGCTGTTCATTCCTTTTATGCCTGACTGACTGGACTCAAGGAATCACAGAAAATAGGAAACTTGTGAAGAGCTGACTGTCAGATTGGACTGAAAATGGGCAGGGGCCAATTAATGCAGCTTGCCTTTGCTTCAGAGCAGCTTTCTGCCTTTTAAAGTGAATCGTGTTCACATTATCACAGTCCCAGTTTTGTTTAAGCGAAAGTTACAAGGCTAAATCACTATCTTTTCTCACTAGATTTAAGAAAAAAAATTAACAAAGTAAAGCCTGTCTGGGCCTTCACCCTTTTGTATTCTGAACCTACTTCACCTGGCAGAAGAAGAGAATGGAGAAACATTAGAGGTCTTATCTTAGGCACAAACTATTTCTCAGACTTGCCTTTTTAACCTCTAAAGTAACTATTTTGTATGTTTAATATGCCTCAGTCATTCGGACTGCCAGCTTCTTGTAGATCTTTGGGATATACTGAAAAAATGGTCAAGCATCGTGGCAAGATGATGTTTTTAACCTGGCAAGAGCTTTCAGTATCTTTTTTTTTTTTTTTTTCCTTTTAGCTTTCCAGTGCTCCTTCAGGCTCCTTTCCTCCCTCCTATCCCTCAAATATTGTTTCCTATCTCTAATTGGCAAACAAGGGCAACAACTTCAGGATAAAATGAAGCTGAGATATTGCCAGCTCATACGGAAAAACCCAGTGTCCTCATGACAGATGAAAAATCAGGCTCCAAAGACAGCCGGTCTTCCCTGAACGAGAGTTTCCACTGAAACATCAATGAAGGACTCAGCGCAGTGACTCTGCTTTGTAGTCCCCATCCTGCCTGGTAATGATTTAGGAGTTTGTATTTGTCATGCTGCTTCTTCTTTGCCTCTTCTTTTAGTACTTTAAAGGATGTTGACTTCTGGTTGCAATAAAAGCCAGTCTTTTGGATTGCTGTATTGGAGGCAAAAGCAAAAGTGTGTGTGGGGGGGAAATACAGCACTAATCCATCCCCTTCTGGTTTGCCACCTTTTGTGAATTAGGTCCTGCCCCTTCCCACAGGCCTGGGGCAGCGCTTGGGAAGCACAGAGCTCCTCTGCAGCCAGAGGAGTTGGCTGGGGATAGTTCAGCAGATGGAGAACTCTCAGCAGTAACTTTGCTCCCCACTCTTGGCTGATCTGCAGCACACAGAGAGGAAATTCAGACCCTTTCATTACAAAAGAAGAAACGGTGTCCTCTCCTCAGCTAACTCATCAGAATGAGGATTTATCTTCTTCTGTCTCAATTCCAAAAACTTAATTAAACATTTGTAAAATACAGTAATAACCAGTTCAAGTGTTTGCTCTTTTTTTCCACCCCAGTTTGTGACCTGATTGGAAGCAATGCAGAGTTCTCTTCCTGAATCTGCAGACAGCCTGAAACAATAGCTCTGAGACATCTGAAATGCATTCTTCAAGTCAGTGATGAGGAACTGAGACACCTACTTCCAGTCATTTTTACACCTGTTTTTCAAAGCTCAGTTCTCTTTTGCTTTGTGCGACCCCAGGAGCTGGAGCATTAATAGAAGCACCCTGGAACCACTCATGAACTGTAAAAGTTTTCCAGTGCTGAGCGCAACCCCAGGGCTCTGCCGTGGCTTTGGACGCACAGCTGACTCATGCTGTATATGACAGGAGCAAGCATTGAGAATTCTTGGTCAGGTATTTTAAAAGCACACATGGAGGCAGCAGCTGCTGTTAGTGGAGAGGAAATACAGGATCTTAAAAAAAAGGATATGTCTTTTTTCTTCCTAGTGATTCTTGCGCTGATTTCCTTGCAGGCTAGAGCTGGCCTTCTTCCATCCTGTTTCTGTCTGGATTTCAAACCTCCTACACACCACATCTCCCCTTCCAGCAATGCTAGATCTCCTCAAAATGGAGCCAAACCTTTTCCCTGAGATTATGGGAATGTTCCTCTTCAAATGCATAGAAGTTTAAACATGAATGTTGCAACGAGGAAAAAATATCTCCACTTCCAAACATAACGGCATGGTGCACATAAAGGGCTAAACCTTACCTCCATACCTGCACTACAGCCCACAATTCTTCCTCCTTTCCTATGCAATCAGCAGCTCATGCTCCTGGTTGTGATGAATTTTCTGTCTGTAGAGTTCAGCCACTGTCTGAGCATCATTCTCCGTCGATTGGATGTCCTTCTGCTTTCTCCTGATGGCAGCTTTACTATTGTCTCCTCCCGTGATGTTTGGCAAAATAATCGCTTGAGAATCTGTTTGCAAATGGTTAGTGCCACTTGAAGCTCACAGTAATCATAAATGGTACTAATTAGCTGCAGTGCAAGTTAAATCGTTGATCATTGCCTTTCAGCAAATCAAAGACACAATTCCAATTAACAGTAATAATTCAAAACAATTAAGCAGTTACTGCTGGAGTTATTTTCATCCAGACTGCAGTGAAATGAACCTTCTCTCCAGCAGGGCTTTAGCTCCTGGGTAAAGGCTTTCCTGAAAAAAAAAAAAAAGTAAATAATAACAACTATATAAAAAGAAAAATCAATAAAAGATCATTTGCAACTTCTAAAATGTTTGCAGATCTGAGCAGGAATACTAGATTGTATTTAATAAAGCTTCAATAAATTCTGTGTTTACAAGGTGGAATTTGAAACAAGGTTCTCAGAACAGTCTAAGGGGATTAGAACAAGCTGAATGTTTAAAAATGCAGTGGCTTCTCTCTCTCCCTCTCCTCGTATTGTATTATTTTTTGGCAGAAATTCCCAACTGAATCAGTTTAGCAGAAAAGTTACAGTTTTGCTTTTTAATGTATAGAAGCTTTAAAGTTTACAAGTTTTCTCAGTTTAATTATGAGAAATTTTCCAGTGACAGAATGGAGGCAGAAAGGGGCCAGGAGAGGTGTAGGCACTATTTTCCAACTGGCTGCAATTCTTTTTCACCTCTACCATTCACATCTAAAGAAGATCCCTTTTGTATGTGCTAGATTGCTTTGAAACCTTATGCAATTCTTCCTTTGTACTTGCCTTAGAAGCAGCTGAGTGAGGCTTGGCAGGAGGGATAAGACCAATTTGCACTTTCCTTAGTTTCTGATTTTCCTGGACTTAGATTTGTGATCTGAATGTTGTAGCAGCTGGAGCCACCAGCCTTTGTCACTGGAGCTTTGGTCATTCTGTCTGAACTCTGCCTACTGAACTGTCTTTTCTGGAAATCGGTTAAAGATGGTGGATTTTTGTCATATTGCAAACAACTGGCTTTGCTATTTGCAAGAATACATATGCAGAAAAAAATTGTACTATGACTTATTCCTAGAGACAAAGCTGTAAAGCTAGAAAGCTTCTGGGATCCAGGAGGTGCTGGAAGTTTTCATTTGGCTGGGGAATTTGTTTGGCTGTGAAAGGTCACAGTTATTATACTTTAAGTCCTTGACCTTCTGTTTTATGAAGAAGCTATTTAAGATTTTATAGAGAAGTCACTGAAGCGTGGTAGTTAGAAGATGAGCATGCCGTCCTCCATCATCCCTCCCACCCCAGTTTCTGCAAAATGGAAACTGTAGAAATCCATCTGGCTCCTCAAGGAATGGGCATTGGGCTAAAATGTCTCAACTTGGAAGCCTGTTCCTCCTTAGCTGGAGCCGTCACAAAACCTGGAGTGCACCACTTCCCTTGATTACTTCTTTCCAGTTTGTCATTAATATATGGGTCTTCTTTCACCTTACAGTTTTTCTGGCTTTTGTCTTGATTCATTAGGTCTTTCATTTCCAGACAAGACTTCTTATGGACCCAGTATTGTGTCTTTGTGCAAGTGATCTCACAGGACCACTGTTTGATTTATTTTTCATAGATATAACAGCCTTGACAGACACATTGCTTGGCTTAAGGAATGTGCTTTCCAGCCAGCCCTCTGACTGCTTTTATTTGTTTTTCTTGCACCTGGCCTGCCACTTTCTTACTACGCTTAGTGGAGTGCTGTTCCGTGGCCGTTCACTGCTCAGGGACCTTGCAGGGTTGGTGAATTATATCTCAGTGGTGTGAGTTGTGTCTGGCATGTGCGCTCCTTGGACAAAAGAGAGAAGTCTTGATACTGGAGTGAGCGTGAGATATGGACCTAAATGCAGAGGGGAGCGTGGTGATAAACTGTAAAAGTCTGGTCCTAGAAGAAGTCCCTGTGAGATTCGTGCCAGCTCACCGTGAACTCTGCCCTTCTCCGTGCCTCACTAGCATTTTTGCTTAGGGTTGTTTTTTATAAGTGGAAAGAGATGAAGACCTTGTCATGTTATTGGAATCGTTGTTACCAAACCCAATTTTAACATAGCTTCTCTATAAAAATGCATGGTCCCAGAGGAACTGAAAGGGGGGAGGGTGAAATAAAGGAGAACTTCACACTTCCTGGAGGTGACTAATGAGTGGATTAGCTGATACAAAATCCTTTGTAGATAGCTCAATATTGCCTGTGTCTGTACTACATTGTCTCTCTGTACATGTGAAGAGGAGGAGGTTATGAAGGGGCAAGAATTCACATTGAATTGCTCAGGAGCTGTTTGGGTAATAAGAGAAAAAGACCTGGTACAAAGCTTTTCCATCACTTTTTAAATAAATTATTCACAAATAAGTGTTTTCTACCGTTTGGCTGCTCCTGTAAGACAGGTAAATACTATCTGCTGAGAGACATTTTCTGTTTCCTGTCAGAGCTAACATTATGTTTGCTGTGAAGTGTTCTAGATAGTGAGCTTTAAGGGAAGACGCGCCCATTTTCATGCATTGATACTCAAGGTCCACTTTAGGATTTTCAATTCAAACATTACAGCAATGCATGTTAGTGGTTGACTCAAAAACATGGAAAGTACTAACATCACTGGAAACTATCTCACAAAACTGTGAAATGGTATAAAGTGGGGTGACAAGGCTGGAAGTTACTCGAGTGTTATACACATCAGCAGTTATAAAATGAGGGCATATTTGTAGTGTATGTGTGAGAAAGGGTAAGTGCTGCACTCTGGGTATTGAGGACAGTAATGCAGCCCTCTTCCAGCCCTGCGATGGACTGCAGCAGTGCCCAGAGATGGTCGGAGCATGCACACTCATGGGACAACCCCACAGCCGTGACGTGGGGCAGAGAAACAATTTCAGTCCCCAAGTCCAGGCTGCAACAGCGTATTGCAATGGATAGGGCATGCACTGGGATTCACAGCGTATTCTTCCCCTTGCTGCAAGTCACATCACTGCTCTGGACATATGTTTCCCTGCTTGCTATATGAAAATAATGATGTTTCACCATGGTCTTTGAGAGGTCTGGAGGGAAAGTGCAAATCAAAACTGTAAGAGGTGAGGTTTGCAGTGACAGTAGCTGATAGATACAGAAAAACAACTGACAGGCTTTCAGGCATGCAGCCCTTGAAGTTTGTGGGAGAGGTAATATCTTTTATTAGTTCTGCTGATACAGCTGGAAGAAAACAAACAAATCCTTGAAGGTATGTGTACCTGAAAGTTCGTCTTATTCTGCCCCCCACAAATCCTTCAGTTGTTCAAGTAAAGAGTACTACCTCTCCCTGAAAACCTTGTCTCTCTAATATCCTAAGGTCATCACAGCTGCAACAGTGCTATGAGAGCTCACTATTACAATGCTAATAAATGACATATTTGTCACCTAATTTCTATGGATGAGAGGCCAAAATTAAGGCAGCAGGGAGCACCTCTTGACCCTGCTACAGTTGCCACACTTGTGCTCCATGATAGCCTTGGGTACAGCTGGAAGTATGTTGCGTATTGGTGTTTGAGCCGGGGGGGGAGCCCAAAACTGCCACAGCAACATTTTGGGATAGAAAGTGAAGAAGATGGTATGCCATAAATCAGGAACTGAGGAAGGAAGCTGAGATTTTGCCAAGACAGCAGGGCAAGGATTTAATTTCCTGTAAATTAAGTCCCCTTTAAATAATCCCAAGCTGGCGGGACCTGCATAGCATCTCATATGAAGGACATTTCCAGTATTTCATTGCCTTCTGGAGCTGTTCATGATTTGAGTAACTACCAACACTCTGAAGTGCCAAGCCCCTCAGCACCCCACCTGGCAACTGGTGTGCCGCTAACTTGGTTATCTGCATTAGTGGCATATGGTGCCAGTTCATTCTGTGATTGCCATAAAAGCTGATACTGGTGCTATGCTCTTGCTCCAGGTGAAACAGTGTGGCATGTGTTCCCAAATAAGTCCTTGTAGTGAAATTGCTATATAATGAATATACTGATTAATCTGAGAGCCTATGCTAATGACACCAGTGCAAATCATCTGGAATCCCAGAGGGTCTGCCATTCTACTTCAATATGTACCACTTTAATATTAGGGAGAGGAAGATTTTGCTAGTGGAGGGAAGCATGAATAATGTATTGCTGTGGATAATGGTAAATAGTCATTACATATTCCTCCTTTCCTTTAGATGTACCGTGCATATGTTAAAGACAGTCTTTGTTCAGAGGAAAGAATTACTTTAAACAGGGAGGTAATGCACAGTGTCTTGCAAATTATAGTTATGTGAATGTGGCAGATGGTACCATGGTGTCTGACAATTGCCTATGACATCAAATTAGTTACTCAAGACAAGAAGGCCAATTTTTGCTGGACGTGTCTGTGTTTGCAAGGTATAAACAAAACAGGGGAGACCTGTTTGCATGCAAGAAATCTGTGAAGGATCTTGTGTAAAGATCCCAGTCCCCTCTCTTTGAAAATGTTGAAACAGCTATTAAGGTGGAGAGCTTTGAAAACACATCTGCTATCGCCAGGCAGCTGCAGAGATCTGCTCTCCATGGACCTCAGCTTCACAGCAAACCATTCACTTAAAAGCCTGTAACTCCTAGTGAGAGTAGCACTGGACTAAAATGGGGTCAACAGAGGGATCAAAGGAGAATGCTGAAGGAGTCATCTTGTGGAGCACAGATATTCCTTGTGCTCAGCTACGCCTGTCTGTGAGGTTAGTGTCTGCACTGGCGCAACCACTCTCAAGCCAGAGCCAAAAGGAATTTATCCAAGTCCTAGCAATATCACAGCAAGGTCACTGCTGTGTACTGATGATCACACATGGCTAACCGGAGACTGTTCAACAGCCGGTCTGAATGGCTATTCTGAGTTGCTATTACTTAGAAGTCACTTGAGGATATATGGATAGAGTACTGTACTGACATGCCAGTCGGTAACTGACTGGAAATCTGTCCACACACAATATAAGCTTAGCTGCTGGGAACTTGTCACTTAAAAAAAAAATCTGTCCCCACTTCTGATTAATGCACAGCAAGAAATCTGCTCCTTAAAGGCTCTGTGCTTCATTCCCCCATCTGCAAATAGGGAAATATTCCCTACACATTTTATCCTACCTAGATTGTGAATTGGGTCAAGGATGTCCTCTCATTATAGCTGAATTCTTTGTTAGTCATGGTGATGGGAAAGGCTGGGCTTCTTAAGGAACATCACATAGATAAAGGTCCCACAGTGCTGGGGAGCTGTGAGTCCACTGTTTCAGTCCTAGGCAGTATGCGGTGATCTGCTTGAACTCTTGTGTGGTATCATTGAAATATTGAATTATTCAGCCCCATGGGCCAAGGGTGAATCATAACCAGAATGCTGCTGTCACGCTGATAATATCTTACAAACCCTGTGTTAGAATAGTGTTTGTGGCATGGTTCATTGCCTTGTCACAACCACATAGGCATTCCTTTGTACTTGCTCCTGGACCAACTGGGACAGATCTCTCTAACAGCCAGGATTCCTGGCTGGCTGAGGACACTTCAGCACACCAGCTTGAGGGGACAAAGCAAGGTGTATGACCTGTACTGATGCCATCAGATCCATCTGTCCTGTTCTACACTTAATTTAGATGCAGTCTCTGTTTGAACCTGTCTGTGGAATAAGCTTTGCAGCAAACTGGGCAGCCCAGGGTTTGGAAACAGGCTGTGTGAGCAGCCTAGTCCTGTGTGCTCTTCAGAGTGAGAAGTTACAGATCTCTGCCCTTCTCCACCTGTTCGCTGCTGTGTCCCTTGCCAGAGGTTAGCACTTCTTCTGATCTGACAACTAGAATTGTTGACTAGCCCAATTCTATCAAAATGATCTGGATTAGCTTAAAACATTGCTAATAGTAGGTTTTTGTTTGTTGAATTTTTTAAACCCATTTTGACAGAACCAGGTTAGACAGCAACTATATGATCAGTTATGCTAGCTGATGTCGGAGGCTGCTAAGCTCTTAACCTGCCTCAGCTGAACTCATAACAGCATATATAACAACAGCCCACAGAGTCTAATATCTGTCTACGTCTCTGGTGGCAACTGGTCCTATTTCAAGCAGATGTGGCATGGAGGTAAGCAGATGTTAGGCCCTAGCTGATGTCCTCCTTGAGGAAGGCTGCTGGGGAGTTGTATTTGGAGGGAGAGCAGAATTGATAAAGGAGAAAGAGCAGTCGGAGAATTCAGGCCTGCTTTGTGTTGGAGGTCTGACATCATCACGACCTGCTTTGCAATAACTTGTCTTCATGCAGGATATGTCTCCTCTGTTTGCCCTCTTGGGGCAGACAGGATGTCTCTGGCCCTGTCCACACAGAATAATACGGAGAAAGGAAAGGGCATACTCAGTGGCATGGAGATGTACAGTGGCTTTAAAGCTGAAAGGAGTCTCTGCGTTCTCTGTGGAGGACATTAAAAGGCTGGGTTGAAGTGCCTTTGTTCAGCTGTACTTTTCTGCTTAGAAAATTAGCCTGTCAGGAGAAGGGCAATGACAAGGGAGGGGCTGGATGTAGGACAAAACATCCACTTGGAAGAGCTGAATTCTTCCTAAAAGGTCAGTGGAATTAGCTTTTTACTCTTGAGAAGCACTGATGCATCACAGGTAAAAGCCTGCTGCAATGTGTCAGAGTAGGAACAGAAGGAAATTTGGGTATTTGTGGAGGGGAATTCTCCTTTATTAAGTACTTGAGGAAAATTCTGAAAAAGAAATACACCATCCTCCAGGATGTCTCTTATTGAACAATTTGATCTTCAAGGTACCCGTACTCCAGAGTTATGATCAAAACCAGACTTCAGTTATTAAATTCCTACTTTTAGGCACTTTTTAAGTGCCTTCAGTTATTAGATTTCCAGCTTCAGGCATGGTGGAGTTGAATTTTCTGCAATAACATTTATAGCTTTGAAGGACCTGGTTCAAGAAGTTTAAAGATGAGAAGCAAGGGGCAAGTTTTGTTGCTGAACAACCTTCCTCCCTGATTTTTAAGATGTGTGTTCCTGAAGGGAACTTTGGAAGCCAGTGCAGTGCTCAGCATGAATTTGCATTTACGTTGGAGCTCAAGACAGTTTCTTCTGGGATGTCTGTCTGCGGGGCTGATAAGCTACATCTTCTAACACTTTGGACATACCAAGTAGTGGACTAAGGCCTGGTTTCCCAGTCTCCAGCCCTTGGCCTGATCCACCAAGACTGCTGGAGATTTGCACTGGAACTTTTCAGATTCAGTGAACTGCATTTCTTCCCTTTATTTTGTTGCAACATTTCGTGATGTATTTTCTCTCCACTCACCCTTTACTCAGGTAAGTCTGGATTTGGTGTTATGAGGAACGTGGCAGGGCTGGGAAGATGGGACACTAAATAAATAATGTCAACAAGATGTTTCTCCTCCCCTGTGGAGCTGTTAATAACCCTTCCTCTGTGAAGCTGTGCCAAGTTCGCTTGGCTTGTCCAAACCCAAGCAGAGAGAAACCAACTCCTTTGGCTTGTTTAATCACTTTCATCGTCCAGCTGCTGCTCCCAAAGTCTCTGATGCAGAATTTCCGGAGCACAAGGAATACAAACAATTTCAAACAGCTAAAAAAGGAGAGAAAAAAGGGGCATGGTGGCAAAATTCAGAGCAACAAAGAAGTAGAATCTCCTCTGCTGGCACTGTTCATCTGTATTTTTGAGATTACTTTGAAGCCGGTGAATCTGAAATTCCTCATTAGAAGCCAATGGTAGATATAGGAGGATGAGCTTCTAATCTTTATATGAGGAGATCATCCCAATCATGACCTCCCTCTATCCACTTGCTACAACATTTACTTAAATCAAAGAGGTAATTAAACTCCTGAGATGAGCAATCCCTATGGTTCATGTCCTGAATTTAGTGCAGCAAAAGTTCTTAAGTAATAAAACGGCAGAACCTGCAGTTACTGCTGGAACCAGAGAATGCCTAAGGCGTAAATACAAGGGATTAACTTTTGTTAAAGATGTTCTGCTTGGCCTGAAGCACTCCTCAGGAGCCCAAGCATGTACAGCCTCAGCATGCCAATCAGGATTCTACTAAATGTAGTTGATGAATCGCAGGGGAAACCATAATGGTGGACATAAGAGTGAACAAAGATACTGGGGCGGCAGAGAGGTTACGTTGGTACAGCTTTTTCCCATTCATTAGCTTGAACGGTGATCCAAAGGCAGAGCTGGCACAGCTTCAGATAATGACAGAGCAGCCAGAAGGAAAACTGTCAATAGTAGGTTTTTTCATCAGAAGCTGCCATTTTGTTGAAATAAAAGCTGTTCAGGAGAACACGTCAATAGCAATCATGGTTGAGTAATCCTGTATTTTGTTTGATCCCAGCAAAATGGAGATGGTACAATCTGTGTAGTGCATTCAGATTAAGATGGTCCTGCAATACATGCATGAGAGTGCCAGCACCATCCATATGAAATGGCTTGATGACTCCATATGGAAGAAAACAAGTCATTTCTTTTCTTCATTAGAAAATGCTGTTTTTCCCTTGGGTTTGAGATGAAAGTAGGATTTAAAGGACTGGCATTTCCTGCAAAATAGAAACTTGCTTTCTGATGAGTTTAAAGGTGTAGCTTCTGAGGGGAAAGGCTAGGGCTGTCTCTGAAGCCCAGAGAACTTGATCAGAAGTCAAGACAAACTGAGGCTGCTTAGCAGTTCTTGGACATAAAATGTTTCAGATCTCTGGACGCTTTAGAAAGGGCTAGTCTCTGTCCCTGATCTGAAAGAGGCAGTGACATATCCGCTATAAAGCGCCTTTCAGGCATCTGGAATGCTTGTGCTGTCCTGCAGAGAGTGCTACTTGGCACATAGAGCAATTCCAGCGGTAAGCACAACAGCATTTGCATTCAGATCTGTGTAAGGACTTGAACTAAAGAAGAAAAAAAATACATTCCTTATCCCATTGAATTTTATTATCTGAGGTTTCCAAGAAAAAAATCAACTGCCGCTGAAGGGGGCAGCACTGCCCATTTCCAGTCTCTCAAAAATTAACTTTTCTCTATATTCTTGCTTTCACCAGTAAGTCCCATGGTTCCTTATATCTGAGATTCCTAGTACAGCTCTCCCTGGGGCTCTCAACTCATGAACTCCCATTTTGCTATGGGTAAAGCAGATTACTTTTAAATGGATCAGTCCAACACATTCATCATTTGATTGTTTTTTCCAGTCCACACAGGCAGGAATAAATGGCTGGGTCATCAACCCCTTGCTGCTCCACATTCAAGCATGGTTGCATTTGAACAGTTTTCTCTTGCAGTCAGGTTTTCAGCATCAGAAAATGTCGCTTGTTGTCTCTAGGGCTGCTGTGACTGCGAGACTCTGTGTCAGAGACTTTCCACGCCCTGGCTAATTATGCTGTGTATGCCACCGGAACAGGAGAGCTCCTTTAGATGCCATCTGCTGATCAGTTTATGCCTTGAAGCAGAAAAATTGGGTGCCCTAGTAATTATGATCCTCACTCCTGTCATTGCACATGCTCTGCTTGTTTTCTGTAAATGGCTGATCCTTTCTGAGTCTACGTAAATATGTTGGTTGTTTCCTTCTCCTTCACCCCAAGGCAAGGGCTTTTATGCTGTCTCTGGAGGTTTCCTAGGATTTCCTGGCTGTTGAATCAGGGTCATGTTCAGATCACAGGGTTTCAGTTTCTGTTGTTTCTGGTTAACAATATGTTTGTCTTTCCCCTGGCAAACATGGTCTTAAAGGGACAGGCTGGAAAGTCTCTGAGTTCCGTTGTTAAATAAAATTGCTTTTGTATGAAAAGCTACAGGCCATGCTATGCCTGCATGTTCCCTAGCTCCACTCTTTCTCCTCCCACTTGCAGTGCTAGGCGTGGGAGAGGTACTGCCATGTTCTGTGTCTTCTTTCTTTCACCTGGATGAGGACAGTATCAGGTGGCACACAGCACCCTGTGGTGACAATCAGCACAGAGGGATCCTAAAGCATCCCTAAGAATTAGGGATAAGAACCACCAAAGGTGATTCAAGTTGGCTGGAATCACAGTTAATCTCTGGCTCAGGCTCTGCTTTCCAGTGCTGCTACCCTGGTTCTGCAAAGAACCATCCTTTGGGGTCAACTCTGTTCCTCCTTTCCTCTCCCATTCTCTTAAGGTCAGAAATCCCCAGAAGCACCTGTGTGTCCTTCTCAGAGTATCTTTTTACAACCGTGTGTTATTTCCTCATTAACATTGCTGGAAGTGCATATGATTAGTTTCCATCTTTGAGCCTCAACACGGACCTTCCTGTGATGCTCTCAGGTAAGATACATGCAAGTATCAGGCAGAGTACCAATAACAACAGAGGACCAGAGCCAGTCTTGAGGGGCAACATACCACAAAAAGATACAGCTTTTCCACCACGGAAATTGTCTTATCTCTTGTATTGTGCCTTTAAGACTGAGCTACAATACAAATGGGTCAGAGGTAACCTAAAAAGTACCATACTTCTGAGAGGTAAACTGTGCTTTGTCACAGTAGCATTTATGTTTCATGGAGTGAGCAACAGGCACTTCCCAAATTACCCACAGAGAGACTCACGTAGACCTACAATCAATTTCAGACCTGCAGTGTAAACCTCTCAAGACTGTAAAAGCCAGCATTCAGCTTTGCCTTTACCTCTTATAGCAGCAAGAAAGCGCTCAAGGACTGATGATGACCAGAGATATTAGGCACTAGAGAAGCATCAGTGATCTGGACAAGATATTTATAGTATGCTTTGACCTGGCCACCAGCACTCTGCCCGCTCATCCATCGCCTCTGGCACTGACCCCTTCCAAAACGACTCAGAAACTTCCAACAGCCATTTTTATTTCAGTGATCAATCTGCAGAAGAGTTTCCTTCCCTCATTTCTGCTTTCATTGTCCTGGCTCCATCCTGAAGCTCACCACAGGCAGCACATAGCTGGGACAGAAGGCTCATATCTCACTGATATGTGGAGGTGGTAACAGGTATTTAAGCTCACTGGTATGAGCCAATTACTGGCTTCCTAATGAGGTGCATGGCCACTTGCTTCCTTTCCTGGAATGTCTTGAGCTATCCAGCTGTAAAATCATGCCATTGTTCTGATCAGCAAAGCTGCGCTATGTCATTTGAAGAGGTTTTTATAGCTCCTTGCAAACCCGATGTGGTTTTCTTGGTGATAATTCAGGCTTTTGGATTTATAGGTGGATAGAAATGGCAAAAATAATATTGACAGTGTAATTTCAGAGAGCCAATACATTTTCAAAGTGCCCTTTTCTGGGGTGCTCTACCTGCCGCACAGACCATCTACAGTACCATGTGGAAGCAAGGCCCAGGCAGCTCTGGGCTCCGGGGCAGCTCCACAGCAACAGGAGTACAAACCTCACACCATCTGGAGCTAGAAGAATTAGCTTCTATTGTGTGAGCTTGAAAGCTTGGCCCTATTAGTCCAGGCTGCAGCAGCTTCTTTGCTCTCTGCTGGTGCCCGAGTGAGGAAGACAAGACACCTTTCTGCGTGACAGCCATGGGGACAGCTTCTGTAACTCATTTATAATTACTCCACAGGGACAATATAGCCAGCACTCCGCTCTCATATTCTGTCATGTATTCAGGTTCACGTGCTTTCTGTTAGACCTTCCACGCCTGGGGCTGCTCCTGGTCTTCTTCACACCTGCCAAACAAATATTATATACTGCCAGTCTTTTCAGTAAATGTAAAAGCATGTAAAACTGTAGAAAAGGTGCTGTCCAGATTAGCAAATAGACTTGGACAAGCCAGGGCAGGCTTAATGGGCAGACAACTATTCATGGAGCCCCATTGTCCCAGACAGGGAAGAGGCAACTGAACCTGAAGTGCTATTGTTTGCCCTGTCAACCTCCACCAGAGCGTGCAGCAGGCCATTTTCGAAGCAAGAACTGAAAGTTACCTCTGCAGTCAGCAGGTCACTACTTAACTTCCCCCTTTACAACTTGTTCTTGTTTCCACTATATGCTAAATAGCCATTACAATCCCTGTTTAAAGAAAAACATGGAACACTGGGCCCAGAGATTAGTTTTTCACCTCAGTCCTTCAAGTCTGAACTTCCTTGCGAAAGAGCACGATAGCCCTGGCCTCTGAAGCACTGAATGCATTCATTTACTGCAGAAGAGGCTTTATTCTCAATAATGACCCACTTGGCTGTGCTTCTTAGACATTACTTATGTATTTGAGGGCTGCTCTCTAAGGGGGCTTTTGCAATAGATGAGGGTTATTTAAAAGATGCAGCTTGCTTCCACAAGTCACAAACCAGTAAAGTTGTTCAAAGGACTTGTACAAAGAATCAAAATTATTTCTAAGAGGAAAAAATGAAGCCTGAAATAGGAATCTGTGTGTCTGATGAGCTGGAATCTCTAAGGATGGCTTCAGTTATCTTTGATGCCTGCACTGTCTGGCTTATACATAGGACTATGCCATCAGAGGAAAGTTAAGGAAAGAATTTTTCCTTGGGAAGTAAAATTCGTAGTTTCATCTTTTTTCTGCAATTCCCTTTCTAATTCCAAGTTGAAACAACCAGCAATTCTAATCCTCCACAATGGGAACACAAGGAATGGCTGTACTTAAAAGTGCAGGCACCACCAAGTCTAGTAAAAAATTAAATGGGATTAATTTAACCACAGTATATCCTGGTATCAAATACTCATGGCTCAGAATCATAATCCCATTCCCCTTGCTTAAAATTAATTGTGTGTCAGCTGAGTTGTGGTAGCTGTCAACAGTTTTCACCTGCAGCAGATACCAGGTCATACAATGTAATTTAATCCCTTTTCATTGTAAATGAAGCTAAATTGCTCCATCTTGCCTTTCCCGTGGCTTGAGAGGAGGCACACAGGACTGCTAACACTGCTGAGCCGATGCATGGTCTCTTACTTAGCAGCTTGGGCTTCCCTTAAGAACAGAAGTGGCCTTGATTTGCTGTATCTTAATTTGCTTTAGATAAACTCAGTCACTTCAGAAAGTTCATTTTATATAATTGTCATGAGTGTTTTGTTGAAGACAAGCCCACAGCGTATTAAATTTGCTTTTCTCTCTACAAGCATTTTTTTTTTCCTACAATGGATCAACAAAGAGCAGTCTCTGTTGAAAGTGGGTAGCAGAACCAATACAACATTAGTTCAAAGCTGTTTCTAATTTCCCCAACTTCAATCCTGACAGTAGTTGGGCTTCAGTAGCTGTTTACATTTAGCTCCAATAACATAAGATAATGTACTATTAACTGCTAAACTAATGATCCTAGACCTATCATTTTCATTGGGACCTTGCCCCATTGAGCTGACACTCCTCAGATCATTTTCTCTTTCATTAAAGTAATTAAAGTCAACGTTGTTGGAAGGGCCTTCAGGCAATCAAAGACAGAGCTGATACTAATAAGCAAAGCAACATCCACATTTATGTTTCTTTTGATCTGTAGTTTAATTGCTGGTAAGCCAGGCGCACAGTCTATCGAGGTAGGTTTTTCCTGTATATACATTTAACCTGCTTCAAGGGAAGGCGACGGGCAGCTGGACCAGAGCTGTTCCCCTCCAGCCATCGTGGTGCTTTGCTCTGGGGAGGCAATTCTGGCTGGCAGTGCAGTGAAGATGCCCCCGGTATCCCATTTGCCTCTGGACCTTCTTGTTCCTGCGGTGCAACAGCCATGAGCTTCTGAGTGATTTTTCTTCACTGTAGTAAAGGATTTCATGGTGAAGAAGGCAGAAACGTAAAAGGGAATGGGAATTCTTTTAAGTGTGTATTTCTGCTGCAAAGGAATTCAGTGAGCAAGTTTACACTGGGTGATCAAGGGCTGTGTACTGGGTGGGTGATGGGAAGAGCCTCGGTAAACTTTAGTGCTAATCTAAATTCTGCTGGGGGATCTCACCAACCTTGCCCGCATTTCCCCATTTGTGAAGAGCATTTTATAGGAGTTTGCTATTACAGTTCCACTCAGATAATAACACTATAACATGCCATGGGGCTGCTTCATTTTTCTGTGGGTATTCCTCCCACAACTGGCTCTCTGAACACGCTCAGCTAGCAAGAAAAATAGCACTACTCTTTAGCTACAAGCACCACCAGCTCCCTTGGGTAATGACAGTCCTGCTGGCCCCCGCCTTTCTCACACTACAGCTACAAAGATCCTTATTGTAACCGTCTCTTAGCTGCAGCACAGAGATGGAGATATGATTAAATCCTGTTCTCCATAAACATAAAAATAAATTTTGAGGAATAATATGGATGATATTGGACAGTAGCCTCATAGCTTCCGTGGGTTTCTCGTGGTTTCCTTTCAGAGTGCATTGCTTACCCCATCACCACCTTCTGTCTCTGCAGCACCGGGCATGGCAGAAGCCTCTTTCACAAGCACCTGGGCTGAGCTGATGACTCATTGCCGTTCAATGGGATATTCATCCTTCCTTTGTGCTAGTTCTGGTGATGCTCGTTAATTGTCTGATGGGTCACCTCAGCCAGCTGAAAACAGGCTTGTTGTTGGGTTAGTGAGATGACTCTGCTCAGGGAAGGACTGCCCGAGGCTTGGAGCTGGTTTGAGGTAAGGAAGAGATGAGAGATCTGGGAGCAAAGGGAGAAGGGGAAGCAGAGACTGCTGTTAAGAGCTGTTAGATCTGGTGAAGCTGAAGCTTTCAAAGCCTTTAAGCAAAGTACTGCAATGCTGTATTTTTCCCTGCTGCTCTTACAAACTGTGACTGTTCTGCTGCTTCTGGAGCTCTCATCTTTTCTGTGTATTGTTCCATGTGGGATAGCCACCGTAGGTCTCACATTTAATTTCAAACATCTCAGCCCTCGACTATGAGTTTCCTGCAGCACAGGTAGATGACTGCAATGTGTACTGGGGAGATTTGAAAATTAAGTTATGTCTCTATGCAAGAGCACTTGATCGACTTTACCCATGCTGTTAGAGAAGTAATACCCAGGACAATGCCAGAGGAGCCGGCAGCATAAACTACACTTGTAAATCACATACAAATCTTGCAAGACTTATTGCATAGGTTCTTAACTGGTATGGACAGAAATTTTGAAGCTTGGTGTTATATCCTTGGCTCAGACTTTGAAAAGTGTCCAGACTTGGACAGGAGTGTTGTCCTTTTGTCTATCTTCAGTTGATCACCTTTCTATTGCACCCGAAAGCCCAGGAGAAGCTCAGTTAATTATTTTCAATTGTTTTTTTGGGGCAGCTGATTAAAAGTGACTGAGGCCGTAATGAAAGCTGACCAGCTTTCCAAACTCTAGATGAAAACCGTTTGGTTTTATTCCCTTAGGCTAGAGAGGGAAAATTGGAATTAAAGCTAGGGGAAGAGGGAGGAACAATCAACAAAATTTCTCAAGAGGGACAATTATGGAAATAAAGCAGCTTTATTGTAGAAAATCAGTATTGCTTGTGAAACAGTTATGTATGCACAGCATGGTGCAGTTCATTATTTTGTGCTGTAAATCAATATCGTTTAAGGATTTTGAAGAACAAATCATCTTATTGTTGCTGTTATTCTAAAAGCCACTACTGCAGTAAAAGTACTGTTCAAAGGTTGTGTTCTCAATGGTTATTGCCAGCTTAACCTGAAAGAATATAACTGGCAGGTCTGCACTTTCGTGACAAAGATTTAATTCATCTTTACACAGACCTGATTTCAATTTACACAGAGAAATCCTGCTCCAGACAGTTGGTATTTCCTATCATGGGAGATTACATGTTTGCTGAATAACTCTTTCTGAATCTTTTGCAACTGCCTGAAATTGTGGCTCAGAGATGAGCTGCTGTCTTCTATTAAACCAGAACGGACTTTATGGCGTTTATGATAAACATCTCCAGACATCCTGAAAAAGCTGCTTGTTATCACTTGTATGCAGTTGGCTTTTTCATCAGTGATGTGGAAAATAAACAGCTTTAGATCCTGCATACGGGGTGAAACAGAGAAAATATGTTGTGCCTCAACTGGTTTCAGGAATTTGAGGAAGCAGAGAGGAAAAACACTTCGGGCTTGAAAGTTTGGTCTGATGTGAACTAACCACTTAACTTTTTTTTTGCTGTTGTGTTCTTCCACTCTGCTGTGAAAGCAGCACTTGAATACTGTGGCTTCAGAGTACACCAGCGACCCTAGGTCAGATCTTTCTTTCCTTCTGGGAAATGGAGCCTATTGCTGGGGAATTTTCCTAATGGCAGGTATTTTTTTCCTTTCTTGTTCTGTTTGCTCCATAGAAATCCCGTTCACATTTTAGGCATTTGCCTTTCCAAGACCTGTGCAGAAGGAAGGTGGACTCTGTGTTTGTGGAGAACTGAGAATTGGGATTACCATGCTCTCCCTTTGCCGTCTGTGTCACCATAGGAAAATTGCTGAAATGCTTGGTGCATCAGTTTACAAACAGAGAGTGAGTGACCCCTGCAGTAATTACCTGCTGTAGATGGACCTGGTGGATATTTGAGATAGTTTGTACTACACGATGACACTTGATTTACACTTATTAGAGTTTCACTTATCACTCTGCCAAACACTTTCGGGTTAAAATTGTATATGTGCCTGCTTCTATCTGAGCTATTTCAGTCACTTCTGAGAATGAGACATGGAGAAAATATATCATGAGGTAGCTGGAGAGGAAAGGGCAGCCACAGTGACCTTATTGCTAGCATTTATCAACTTTCAGCATGCTGTTTTGGAATGTTAATGTTTCTTTAATGTACTGTTTAGTATGGAATTATCCTTGTATACTGAATGCTTTGCAGAACACATCAAAAATATTCTATGGCTAGATGCATACAGTGTAATAGTTAACTCAGTGAAGTGGGAAAACTTACCCAAGTATCACTAAGTGGTCATATACTTTAATGTTTTTCACAACCTGGTGCTCTTATCCCTGCTGTAATGATTCTTTTTAGGGGAAGGATATTGTACTCTTTCTGTGATCCAGAAAAAATGATCAATAGCTCAGCTCCTCTGGGACTGGAGGTAGGAAGGTAAGTGGTGGATTGCAGGTTGTAAGGGGAGTTGTGGGTGACTGCAAACAATTCCTGACGGAATAAAGGCAAAGTAAGTCTCTCCTTAAAGGGATGATAAATCTTGTTCATTGGAACAGAACCCTATTGTTCCATCTACTTGGTGTTAAATTAGTTCAAACAACGTGGGGGGGAGGGAGAGATTTCTATCTAACCACACACATTCCACCAGCATCTGGCAGGGGAGGAGAAAAAAGAAGAGAGAGGTAGATTATGAGGGAGGAGAGCTACTGAGCTTCTCACAGCTTGTGGTAGCCAATTGGGATGTGTAGCTAGTGCTTTTAAAAGGTTTTTTGTGCCCAGGGTATTATATTTTGATAAGCAGATGGGAAAAATAAGGCAATAGCAGAGACTGTGTCACATACCTGACTAAGTAAGATGTGTTGCTTCTTGGGGACAGCACTTGGACAGTGTTAGATTCAATGTTTGGGTGAAAAGCAAAAGGCCAGAGTTATGCTGTACCAAAATTGCAAGGGCTGCCATTTTTCTGTCTTGCTGGCCTCTAAGGGGTAGCGATTAGTCTGTTCAGGTCTTGTTGTGCTTCTTTCAGCCAGTCATAAAATAGTTTCTCCTGTGATGATTATAACGGTGCTGAGCTCTCAACATGGATGCTAAGCTCAATTAATTTGTTAAGTGCTTTGCTCTTCAGATGAAAACTGAATTTTAAGTATTGCTCTGTTGAATTGCATCTTTCTTTGCCATCCATGCTGAGGGTATCCAGATGCATTTCAGACTGATAGATTCTCAGCATGTTTCTTGCTGTGCTGTTCTGTATGGATTATTTTTACATCCGCTTAATTCCTGCACTCCATGTGCTTCTTACACAGAGTATCTGCAAAAGCTGTAGAGACTAAGAGGAGATTCCTTGGGTAAGTGCTGGCCTTAATTAAAGTGCTAGAGTTTCATTTCGTTTATGCAGGAATTTGAAAGTAACAGATTATAGCAGTGGGAAAGGAAGAGGCCAAGTGAATGTAGTTCAAGAAGCTGGGCTGAGGTCCTCGCTGTGCGATACCTTTTGGTCTGTCAGTGAACAAGTCACTTACTGGGCCTGTAAGCCTCTTTATACAGAGGTGAGTGTCCCAGTGTTTGTTCAGATGATGTAAAGCTTTAGATAAGTACCATCTATTTGCTCTTAACATGAAATTAGTTCTTTAGTTCTTTCTGGCATCGCCCTACAAATAGAAAAAATTTCTGCTGGTTTTGTTGAGGTTGGGACGGGTACAGAGGCATGCAAACATGTAGCTGCAATAGTGATGTGAGGTAACCATCATGCTAAAGGCTTCCTGTATCAGCTCACCAATTCCTCCTGATATTTCACCTGGTTTTGGTGATCTCATTATTGGATGTCTGATACTGATGCCTCTCCTACAGGCAATGAAGAGAAACAGCCTCTCTGGCAAGCACTGCGTCTTATCTACCTGGGACGCCTCAGGAATACCTGTTTCTCTTCGTTGACTGCAGACAGGGACTCTGTGACTAGTTTAGACTTAGATCCTAACAGTTCTTTTTAGGACAGGAGTTTGACCTGTTGTCCCCATTAGACTCCTACAAAGCTCAGGATGAGGCAGTCCTGCAGTCCTAGGCTTAGTCCTGCAGCCAGCCTCAGAGTTCCACAAGGTCCTAGAGGCTTGTGATGGTTGTAAGTAGCTGGGAACAGGAGTACAACGCTCCTCCACACTTGTCTTCCCAATGTTGGGTTATTTCATACCCACAGATGCCATAGCCAGCTTCCACTGCGCTCTCTGCATGTCTTGTGTGGTGTGTTTGCTTGGCAGACCCCATACTCTGCTGTGATAGTGGATTTAGTTGGTTGGAAGCTGCCAACAAGCTGTCATTTTCACGCTAACAGATGTTTCCATTCTTTTAAAACCCATTAGGTAGACAATTGATTGTTCTCTCTTCCCCACTGGGGCTCTGTTGGAATAGTACAATCTCTGGGCAAACTTTCCTGGATTTATCTTCCAGCAAGTGGGGGCTTGGCAGGAGGGTCCCCACAACCATGCGAAGAATCTGAATAGACTTATCTTTTGAGAACAGTGACAGTGCTCAGCGTCCTTGTACCAGCTATGCCCTTCTGCTGGTGCTTGTTGTGCTGTAAGAGCTTAGCATCTGGCTCTTCTCTGAAGACCTGAATCCTTGGCACATCATTCCCTGGGGACTATACATGACCTATGTCTCTGTGTGCAGAGTGGGTGATTCCCTTGCATTGGAAATCTCTAACAGCCAGCAAACTGTAATGAGGTTAGGGTTAGGAAACCAAATCTAGGCAATGGTGCTTTGCTTCCATAAGTTCTGCCGTGCTGGACTTGCTGTCCGAGAAGACTGAGAACTGACAGATTTACTTAAGTTCTTCATCTTCTTCACTGGACACAAACAGGAGAGAAATTCCCCCAAGTTTAGATCTCAGAATTTCTTAATTGCCCCGGGAGGGAATAGGTATGTTAGTCTGCAGCTCATCTGACCCGCTGCAGCATAAGCTGGACTGCACCTTCCAAGTGTGTTTCCCTTCACTGACTAAGGATCATTGCGGATGCATAAAATTGAGATCACCCCTGCCCTTAGGGTAGCAAGTAATCATTACCTGACATCTTGCATGTTCTCTCCCATCCCCAGGAGCAATTTATAACCATGGCTCTCATTCTGCTTGCTGTTGAGTGAGTCCACTGCTATCATTAGAAATGATGTGTAGAAAATGTCATCCTTTGGGACCCTAGTTCTTTCTGCCTTTGAAGAGATGCCAACAATGGAAATAAAGAGTAATATGTAGATACCGGAATTACAATGCAGTTATTAAAGACCAGAATCTTGCCAGGGGTATGTTCTTTGTATAGAAATTAAGATGATCACAGGAACACCAAGTTAAATGGAACAGTCGTGAATGAAATCTCACAAAAGGAAGACATCTGTATTTCTACACCTCCACAGAGAAGTAAAGAATTATGAGAGTAGATAATCCACTGCCCTCAGTTTTGTATTGCTTCCTTCACACCATCCCACTGTATTAACTGTATTGTCTGCCCAGGGAAGACAGAATAAATATTCTCTTTGAAATAATGAATACTGCCAAAGCAGTGGTAATGTCTTAAATAGGTTTCTGAGGTGCCCTGGGTGACTGAGGGAGAGATTGTGTTTGAAAGGTGCAAAGGGAGGCAGCATACAAAGCATTTATAGGCGCTGCTGATTCTGTCTTGCAAATGGGCTCGAAGGACCCTTTGGTCACGACTGAAGGAATTGGCAGTTTGCTTCATAATTCTTCCTTATTCTTGGACAGCAGAGTTTGTTTTTGTCTCATGCTCTAGTCTGTCATCTGTCTTCGCCAGCTGCTGACTATCTTCAGCGTCAGGGAGTTATAGTTAAGAAGAATGATGTTTTTAAATGCGTGTGAGGACAGAGTTAGCAGCGAAGAGTGTGGAACTGCTGAAAGATGAGATTTAAAACTGTGATATTGAACCTGTACTGGATCTGCTGACATAGGTCTGCACAGCTCCTTACCTGCTCTGTGATGCCCAAGAATCTTTCTGTAGAGACCAGACTCTTCTTTGTGCTGAACGGTGGTGCAAACAGGAAGGTGAAGGAAAATGATGATCCTTGGTCATAAATTTAACATACCCAGCTTCATTTGATGACTCTTAAAACTTAAGCAAGTTAGCTCAAGGACCATATGTTGTGAAGCATACGCAATCCTGTGAAGCTCAAAGAAGGGTTGCTCATAAATGGGTTCATTTGTATCCAGCAAGCGAGCAAACCATCTGGAAGCCTCACCCAGAAAAATATCTCACCCCTTCGCGATGGAAAGATGTGTGATATAGCCCCAACAGCTCAGTATGAATGATATGTATTATTAATCTGACATCTTCTTTTGCCTAATGAGGACGTACAAGCTATATATCTAGGTGTTTTTACTTCCTTGTGTCCATGTGACCTAGATGACCAGCTGCCTTCTAGATGGACATCCTTTTACTGTGTTGCTGAAGTCATGTGTGGCTTCTCCTCTACTCAAGTGGAAGCACCAAAAAAAAAAAAAAGTAAAAAAAAAAAAAGTTCACATTGAGACTTGTGAAATGTCTTACCCTTAATTCCAAAAGTTGTCATGAAATTTGTGGTCACTTGAAAACATATGTATGAGTTACATTCATGTAGATACTGGGAAGCACCTGCCATGCTCTTCACATTATTTTTACATTGAACTATTTGGGTTTCTTACTGCTCAGCTGGTGCTGAAATTACTCTGAAGACAAATGTTCCGCAAAAGCAGATGCCTTGTTCAGGAAGCTTCTGCTTCGTGAAGGAGTATTTTTATCTTGTTGATGGGCAGGAACTTAAGCTGTGTTTTATGAACTGTTGAAATAAATTGGTGTCCATTCATCCCTCCTTGGTGTGGCAATTTCACTCCTGAGGTCAGTTTGGGTTTTCTTATGGTATTTTTGCTGCTGGTTGATGCCAGAAAATTGATTTGTGTGTGCTATCAAAACAACAAAATGAGCAGAAAATATTTATTATTGTTTTAAGTGCCAAAAATTTACTTGGCTCTAGGATGAATGAGATGAAGGCAGTGCCTGAGCAGAATAGGTTACTAGGTAATAAATGGAAGAGAGCGCATTCTAGGAATTCAAACAAGGAGTTCAGTGGAGGAGATTTAATGCTTCGTGCAAATTGTTTAGGTTCCTGTTTATGCTGGAAGGGGACAGGAAAGGGTCTGTCTTTCGTATTCATGTCTCTATGTTCGAACAGGAGCAGAACATGACTAGGAAACTAACTCTGATAATGCCACTTACCAGATGGCCCATTAGTGATACGCGAGATCTGCCACTGCACACACTTCAAACAGATCACAAATCTAGGAAATTAATTTCCCATCCTCTGTGTAGGGAGACAGATTCAAGGAGCAGGTCAGTAGGAGCAGGCAAGAATGGGAGACAAAGAACATTTTCCATTGTCTGTAACTGGGATAAAATAGATCTGGGGCACTGCACTGATACTGAAACCAACCTGTCAAGTGAGTACGTTTCAAAGAAATGAAAAATAGGTGGTTGGATGCTTCACTAGAATTGACTGATTTCTCCGACAGGGCCATTTGCTTCCTTTGAAAGGAAGACATTAGGATTGCTGCTTTGAATGTTGATGCTTGGAATGTGTACCCAGCAAATGAAAGCTTTTGGGAACATGCATTAGATTCGAAGATGAATGAACAGTCAGACAGGACCGACTAATACATGCTGAGGGGAGACTGACTTGAAGCAGTGAAGCCCTGTCACACAAAAAGAATGTAAATCACAGCTGGAGAATGTCCTTTTGTGGCTGCTTCTGTGTGGCAGGTGGCCCTACAGTTTTGGTAGAGGACTGTCTTGCATAGGGTAGTGTGTATTGTAGGGTGGGCTTCAGAAGCAAACGTCACACTTGCCGATAATGGTCAGTGAAACCTTTTGAAACATCATATATGATGAGGTTGATTTCTGAATGAAAATCAGAACCAGCTCTGATCTTTAAGCTTTTTAATTGCCGTCCCTGTTATTTGTCCTTTATCTTTGTTGTGTCAAGCAGTTCCTTTGACAGTATCATCTTCACATTAGCTGTCTACGCTTTGTCTATGTTATCTGATATTTGAAGTGAATATACTATTTGGGGATAGTTCTCTCAGTAGATCAGACTATTTTAAGCTACGAAGCTTCTATGAGAAGTAGAACTGAATATATCAGCTCAAGTATAAGTAAGTCACTGAGTTCTTATTGTAAATACTCTGTCTTGTAATGTTGTATAGAAAGTGAGACATTAAATCCTTTAAACTCTTGGTACTGATAGTTTATGCCTTATCCTAAATTGGCCTTGGCATATTGAGAGAGGGACGGGGCAAGAATGAATATAAAGTCATCTTCATTTTTGGTTTAAAAAAAAAAAAAAAGGCAGAGAATGCAGTTGTTTCCTTTGTGTCAAGGGAGCAAGATGGATAAAAACAACTCCTTTATTCTGATTTCTATCACTGAAAATGAATTCTGAAGGTCAAAAGATTAGTAAATACTGGAGTTGAAAAGAGTTTTTGTAGTTAAAAATCTTTAAATTAGAGAATTGTAATTCACTGAGTACAAAACAACAGAAGATGTTAAAGGATGAGGGGAAAAAACAAGTGTTGGCTTTGGGATTTTTTTCTTTTTGCAGGGAGGGGGAGGCTGTTTCTAAAGTCTGGAGATAAATTCCTGTTTTTAAGTCAAGTCAGACAAGATCATCCAAGAAATCCATAACTAGGTCATAAAGTGCAAGATTGCCTCTTCCAGCAGTGATCTGACCGTGCACATGGCTTTGTGTGTGGGGCTTGGGGTCAGTGGGGTAAAATCAGCCCTGCTGACTTGGGCTGTAGCCACCCGACAGACCTGCGGGGGCCTGGGGGACGCCAGGTCAAGGTCCAGCTCTGTCTACCTGATCAGAGCATACACAAGCTTGGAAGTCCCTTGATGGGACATGGGTGGTTTTTTCCCCTAGTTTGGAGCATGAAGCTCACAAAATGCAATTATCTGGCAGGGCAATAATGTCCTACAATTAAATCCTGATCAATAGATGTCTTGCAAGTGTGTTGCCTAATTCCCAGCGTACAGGTGACCAGAGGGAGTAGGTGAAAAGTGAGGCCAGGGGCTATAAGGGCAGTGGAGGGAACTGTCTTTTGACAGGTTTTTCAAGACCTTGGTTTTTTTCTTCACTTCTCTTGAAACAAAAATCTATTCCAGGCCCTCATTTTATTTTGTAATTTTTTTTTTTCTTTTATTTCTAGTTGGCACAAGAAAGCATTCTTGAAAGAGGCACTATCTTGAGTCTCTTGGAAGGAAACCTAGCATTAACATTTCTTTTATTAAATAGTCCATATTCAAGGTGAAATAAAATCTTGTAGGAGAAGTGGGATGCAGTTGCATAGCAAATGGATATATACGAGCTCACTATTTTCAGCAGGATTCCTCTCTTTAAGAGAAGAATTATTGCACTACTTTGTTAAAAAAAAAATAATAAAAAAAAATCTGTATTTTAGTCTCTTGACAGTTTATTGGAAGTTTTTCATAAAGGCTGGAAATTTCCCTTGGCTTGTCAGCCTCCTTTGAGAAGGGCAAAGGCTCTTTAAAACCGTCATGGTGATCTGACACGTGGCACAAAATGTGAACAAAAACCAGGGGTCACTTGTTTTGCTGGTGGTACAGACAGGCCCACAATCCCTTTTAGCAGAGGCTTATTGACACCTAAGTGCTTTTGAACAGTCTAAGCCAGGTCTGGTCTTTGAGAAGCATGTTGGCAGTGGTATTGCCTTTAGATCTCTGTCCTGTCCCTTGGCTGATGCTGCATTCTCATGCTAGGGTTGGCAGGAAGGAATGTGCACCTGCACTTGACGTATTCAATGCCTAGTCCAGAATTTCACCTTCAAGATGGTTTCATCAGCAATTTAAAATGTTAAAATTTGCACAGAAGAAGCCGAGGTTCAGGAAGGGTGAAGTTGAAGGCATTCAGATTTAGGAAGAAAGCTTTGCTGAAGGATGATCTTGGCCAGGTGTATCTCCTCATGTTAAAACTGTTGCTTGAAACATCAGCCCAGGTAACAAATGCTAACGGCACGGCCGTGTTGTGCACCAGGGACCTCGGCCTTCAGGCGCTCGGTACAACGGAGAACCGGCAGCGGAGCGGGGAAGGCTGCAGTGGGGAGACAGGAGTGAAGAGTCAGCTGTGGTGAGTGCCAGTGGCAGCCACCAGTGCTGGGCTAATGATAACCTGGAGTAGGGAAGAGCAGACAGATTTCCACAAAAACTTCATTACAGTAGTACTTAAATATTTTGATGAAAAGTGAGGACTTTCCAGAGGGAATCAGTCATTTTCAGGAAGTTCACTGTGCCGAACATGGACCCTTTGTTTCTGCATGCAGATTTTCCCCACTGAGGCGTGTGGGTTTGAGTGGGGTTTTTTGTTGTTGTGTCTTGTGTGTTTGGGGTTCTTGTGGGTTTTTTTGTTTGCTTGTTTTTTAAAAAAACAGTTCCTGAAAAATTTGTTACTGGCTAGGACCCTGAACATTTGCTGTTTTTTAGTCCTGGTGTTTTACTTTTTACTCTTTTTTTAGACTTTAACTTTTGCTAGAGGGAGGAAATCAAAGATGGGTAGAAAATAAAGTGTAGAAATGTAGAAAATGCAGATTCCATGTTTTGTGGAAATGGTAAAAGAAAAAAAAAGCCATCAAAACTTTCTATTTATAAGCTGGAACTGCTTGTCAAAGGCTCTTCAAGATGCTTTTAGACATGCTAGCTCTCTGGAAGCAAGAAGTCCCACACAAATACACATGATGAGAGGATAAAAAGAGCTATGAAACCTATTCTTTTATTCTCGCACGTTGTTCAGTGTGCATTGTTGCTAACATGTCATTCGCTATTTCAAAATCAGCAATTTATTCAGTGACTTCGGGCTGTTATCGCTGTGTGTAAATTATACCTGTTGCTGAATATCTTGGAGAAAGGTACATTA
This sequence comes from Burhinus oedicnemus, assembly GCA_008921705.1. Lineage (NCBI taxonomy): Eukaryota > Metazoa > Chordata > Aves > Charadriiformes > Burhinidae > Burhinus > Burhinus oedicnemus. Next base: position 1,299,350 of record VFFE01007688.1, on the reverse strand, counting down.
CAATCTCAAGTGGGATGTCTTGCACTTCCCTGTAGCTCCAGGAAACTGTCGAGTCTGGCTTTTCAGCTTATGTGCAGAACTAGAAAGGAATTGCTTGGGGAAAATGTTGCAGAATTGCCCTTTCCACTCTGCAGTCCTGAGGAGAAGACACAGACCTGTCTTGGAGTGAAGCAGGTGCTGGACTTCTGCTCCCCTTCCTTGGCTCCTAAACTAGGCTTTATAATGAGGCATAACTTGGAATAAACCGAGGGCAGAATTAAGTGACATCCTGCAATAAGCCTTGCCCATTGCCTAAGGGGCAAATCTTGCCTCCCATCTCCCAGGTAAGAGCATTTACAGGCATGTTGGGGGTATGTACCTCCCCGCCTGGCACAGGAACTCAGTCCTCAGACAGTCCCTCTTCCAGCCCCTCTCAGTCTTTTTCCACTTGTGAAACTGCATGTTTGAAATACTGGAAAAGCAGTTTACAAAAGTGCTGAACCAACATGACTCAGGTGAGGGGCAAAATAGTAAATGCAGCCTGGTAGAAATCTGATCAGTCTTAGACCAGCTCTCAGACACCACAGGGGCTCCTGCTTCCCCATCCAGAGACTGCTGGAGTCGATAGCTCTGATTCAATTTCTGTTGGCCTTTGGTTAAATTTCAGAAGTAGCTTACACCTGCGGTATGTTCACTCTGCTTTATTTATTTATTTATTTAAATTGCTTCTAGGAAGAATGATGCTAGGGGAAAGAGACCCATCCTAATTGTTTTGCTCTGTCAGCTGATGAGGACAAATAGAGTACAAATATAAGGCAGTGAAGTCTTCCTGAGCTTCATGGCCCTCTTACATACCCCTTGCGTAAGCGTATGCAGATCTACTTTGTGCTGTATGCTTGCTGGGATCTAGGCGTAAGAGCCATGTTATCCATCGGAGAACTGTGTCTTGGTTGGCAGGAATTTAGTGGCTCAGGGCCGACCAACAAACTCACAAACCACGCCAGTTCCTTCCTAGCCATGGCAGCAGGAGACATGAGGGACTACCAGGCTGTCTCATGCAGAGGAGAAAAGGGATGATCTCAAGTCAGAGCCATGCTTTTCCTCTGTGCCATGAGTTCTGGCCCTATGCTGTATGACTTCCAGCTCTTAATCAGGAAATTTAGCAGAACATGTAATGGTGTAACTAGATGGTATGTTTACATTGGTTAATTGAAAGTACTTTTCCCTGGAGGCTAATTACAGTGCAAGCCATTAAATCACAATTAGGACTTGTTTGAATATCCAAACCATTATGGATATAATTTCTGGGAAAAAGAAGTGCAGTACTTATGGCTGGCCCCAACCAGGTACTTACATTTCAACTTTGTGCAAGAATGCAGAATCTGATCACTTTTCTCAACCAATGACCTGCTTAGCAAATCTAATATCTACCACCAGCTGCAGCTGATACCTGATATTTCAGAGACAGTCAATTCATTCTCTTGAAGACTGTACGCCTTTCTAAATACTACGATAGTAACTACACTAATGGAAAACCATAGATTCTTTCGTCTGCTGGAACCAGCTGATTCTTCAAAGTATAATGCTTTAAGGAAACCATTTCTGATACTATAGAGTATTCTGATACTACACAAGGCTACTGGCCTTGCATCATTATTTGCACGATAGGATGTTGGAGAGGAAAATCTGTCCTTGACCTCATGATAGCTTGATGATCTTTTGTTTCTCAGTTAAACAGTGGCCTGACATACAAATGCACTGAAAAAGATGAGTTTGGCCCTTTCATCTGTTTTGTAAAAATTTCACTCTTACCACAGCATACATATTGATATCTGTGTGGGCTAATGACTGCTGATACAGTCAGTAGCAGGATACTACTGGCTGTTGGACAGAAAGTTATGGTTCTTAAATCTGGTCTTTCAACTCCACATTTGACATCCTTGCTCAATCTGATACGTACAAGTAAAAATCCAGCAGTTTCTATAGCCTAAAGTGAAACAAGGAACATATAAATCTTTATGGATGTGATAGGAGCATAGAGATTCTGCTGCATTTAGCAGCAATCCTGAGTTACGTGATTACTGGGGTATAATCAGGGCTAGAATTTTCTGTCAGATTGGTGTGTGAATAGTTGAGGAAGAAGCAGAGATCTGAGGGTGTGTGGTGCACGTGTGTAGATCACTAGTAGCTTTTGCTGTGGAATATTGCTGTTGTGTCATATTAAATCTCTAATGCTCTTTTTTTTTTTTTTTTTCACTGAATGAAGCTCCAGGATACAGTTGGGCTGAGCTTCGGATTGCACTCCCCTGTCTGCTACGGAGTCAATCCTGTACTGATCTAAACCGCTGCGGTTCCACTGAATCGTTAATGTTATGGCTCAGCCTGGGGTCTAGTACTCAGTATTGCAATAAAGATGCTAAATACAGGGCATCTAACTTCTAAGTTTCAACTGAAGCAAGAATGTCTACAGTGCAACAAAAGAAGAAAATAAATACAAATGCCTTTTTACCATTTAAAGTTCGAGATGTAATCTACCAAGCTGGTGGATATTTGTTTAATTAAGGAAGACTCTTCCCTAACTAAGAGTCAAATCCTAAATCAAGGAGGAATATAGCATGGACCAAATACTCTGTGTGCTTTCTTTTTGTTCTAAAAACAATTAGTTGTCACCTAGGCTTTCTAATAGGCTTATTCTAGCTATTTAGCATTGCTGAGCAGGTGGGGTGCGGAAGGCAAGGGATGCACCCAGTTCTAAAAGGCCACTGTTCCTAAGCTGAAAAGCTGAAGAATCTGAGATTCGGGGTTTGCTGTGGTTATTGTGAAGGACTCAAATGCCATCTCCCTTCCCTGGACACGCGTGTGTGGTGTGTGCATGCTATGTGGGGCAGGCAGCTGGGCAGATTACCTACACTGAGCTCAGGGTTGTGTTGCTGAAGGTTGAGTGAAGACCCAAAGAGGATTTACTCGCCAGACAATTAGTATGAGTCAAGTAGTCAGGCCAAGATCGGACACACCAGGAAATCAGCATCTAAGCTGCTACCCCAGCCTTGCTGTCACCCTATGAAGAGGGTGATAAACATTTCTTGGAGCTTTCTAGAAAGGAGAGTTAATGACTTTCAAGTTTTGGAAGCTTTCTTTGAATTATAACCTTCCTTTCTATTTGTGTTCTCTGCTGACGACTGTAATTCTCTTTTCTTCTCTTTATGTGAAGGGATAATTTGATGGTTGAGTATAGAAAGTTACGAGTGACATGCTAAAGAAGTAAACAGTGGTGGTGACGATATTGCAAGCTAATTTTGCAGAAGTTGATGGTACTGTGCCTCAGTACAGAGAAAGTTTGTTTTGTGTATATGTTTGTATATATATCTATTATTTTCTTTTAAGACAAGCTATGAATATAAAAAGCTACCAGTGACTTCTAGAAACCTGAGAAATAACCTGAGCCTGATTCCTTATTTCTGACTGTAGTCAGGAACAAAATAATTGTTGCAAGTGGTTTACAAGTCAGATCTGGACTCTTTTCCTCCAGGCACTGCTTTTGTTTCTGGCATTGTCGCAGTTTCCCTTTTGGACAAGATACAGAGCTCCACTGAGACAGTTTTCCTGTAGATACTTCTGTTCCTTTCTGCTCATCATGGGCTGTTATTCCTGACGATGCATCATCGTTACTGCTGTGGAGAAGGCTCCGTCCGGCCCTGGGGTCAGCAGTCAGCCGCTCTGTAGCACAAAAAGGTTGTGTGGTTTGTCTATGCTGGCCTTGCAGATGGGTAGCTGAAGACAAGAACTGTTTGTGCTTTCAGTGGCAAGATAGAGCAAATCCTTCACATGAATTCAGCTGAATTTCCTAGACAACCTTTCAGTGAGTGTGGAATTGGGATTTGATTTTAATTTTCCTTGAGTAACCAACAATACTGCTCTATCACAGTCATTGCTATTAGCCAGGTAATTACAAGCCTATCGTGTAAAAACAGTGTCTTAAATCCAGTTTAATATTAATTTGTGTCAAATTTATAGTGACAGCAGGCTTGTTTTACCAAGGAATATTGATGTAATTATCCCCTTGCAAGAATACAGTACTGTAATGCAACAAGCAGACATTTCCTTTAAAGGAAAGGAAGGATGTAACCAGTTCTACAGCCACTGCTAGTTTTATAGTTTTTGTTTAAACGTGCTAGCAGTCACGTTCCCTTGGTTTTTCCTTTCACTGACAGAGAGGTTCAGATTTGAGAAAGAAATTTGGAGGAACGAACCAAACTTTTAGGTATATACTTTAAATACTAGGATTGGAGGAAATGAATTCCTAGATCATCTCTGAGCAAAAGGAAGAAGCTGAAGTGGAAATCACTGGAACTGCCTATTTCCCCCTCCCTCCATCTTCGGTCTCAGTTCACCCTCCAGCCTCTTTGGCAGAGAGGGTTATTGGAGTCCTGTACGCAGGGGCACGGATTCAGCCGTGCAGTGGGGCTGAAGGTAGCTCCTCTGCTCAGCCAGTGTTTCTGTGCAGCAGAACTGGTTCTTCCAAAATGAGACTCTTATGTGGGAAAATATCAATACAGACAAAGCTGACAAACTAAACCTGCTTTGATTTTCCTGCCACGAAGCAATCCAGCAAATTTTATTGTGTTGATTTAGGCATCAGTCTGGACCTGAATTGTCTCAGTTGTGCATGGGAGCTGTAAGGTTTGATATTCTTTGTGTGCCTCCTGATTTTTTTCATATAGATTTTTTTTAAAAAACGCATTTTGGGTAAAACTCCTCTACCAAAAGCAATCTTCTGCCTTACACTGAGATGTCCATGATGCAGTTTAGTCGCCAGAAAGCATCGTGAATTTTCTGTGACTGCGTTTGGCAAGGGAAGAGAAGGAGACTTCAAAGCCGATATGCACCAACATCCCTGAAAAGGAATTCTCATTCCGAGCTTCTCATCATGCCAGGAGTTTTTGTATTTTAAAATGTTAAAATACCACTGTTCTTTCCACAGGAAGGGAATTTTTCTTCTCAGTTTATAGCTGCTTTCATGTTGGTTTGTTCAAACTTTCCCACTTCCTGGTGGAGTAAACAACAATGCTGGGATGGTACTGCAGGCACGGAAAACAAGTGAGATTTTACCGAGAGCTTCAGGGGGAGGAAGGTGAGACAGTTACTGCTGCCTAGCACAAAGGGCAACTGGACCAGCATAAATATTATCTTCAGTCAGTAGGCTCTAGTCACTGATATTTATCTTTCTGGAGCCTCTTTACAGATAATATTTTTTTTTTTAAATAAATGTGAGAATAAGTACATACAGAGATGGCATAGGCAAAATTCTTCAGTAAGAACTTCTTTGATAGAAAATGAGATAAAGACTTTCTTGACTGTTTGAAAATGGTCATGGAAAGTGTTTTTTCTCCATTTACAATGGAAAGTCTGAACATCAAATTTTCTTATGTTTTCTGCTACACATGGGATACAGTAACGAGGAAAGAGGAAAAGGTGGGAATCATTCTCTATGCCACTAACTGTCCATCTTGTATAGCCGGAGTTTGCACAGAGAACCAAAGCTTAAATGTTTTTTCATGCCAATTGATTTTTTTTCCTTTCTTGAGAATTCAGTCTGATTGTAAAATTCAATTCAATAACAACAGTTTGATCACCTCAGCAAGCATTAGGTATATTTTTTTCTGCCTTTATTCTTTGATATATGACCTTTCTTTCTTCTTTGAAATGAATGAAGTTCAATTAATCTTCATTTACCAAGTGTTCCATCGTGTCCTCTATTGGAACCTTGGCCTCGTCAATATTTACCATTTCATAGACTGCTCTATTTGTTGCTAAATTAGCAATTATTTGAGATTTTCCTCTGAGGCAGTGATAGAACTATTTACTAATGTCTGAGAAAACCAAGGGGCGAGGGCGTGTGGGATACAAGGGGGGATCAGAAACATTCGAGATTTTGGCTTCTTACAGCCTGGGCAGTGACCTGTCTGGGTGCGCTCCCCCATCCGTCCCTGCGCAGCTCGGTAATCTAATCAAGGAAAGAGCAGGAGCGAGCGAACCGCGGCTCAGCAGGCTCTCCTGTCCCTTGATATTGTTTGTTATTCCCAGTTGGTCTGTGGGACTGTGATTCTTCTATCAGGGATTTCTTTGGTGATTTGCATTGCCTCCATGAACCTACACTGCAGGAGTGAGAGTGCAGCTACAGTGAGAGCGAATGTAAATAGATATATTACAATCAATTACTCCCCTTTTCAAAGGGGACATTAAAAGTAAGTCCAATAGAAGACTCACTGGGTACCTAGGTGCCAGACACATGTAAAATGCATATATTTCACAGCTGTATTGAATAGGAAATGCTTGCCTTTTTTTTTTTTTTTTTTTTTTTAAAGAAAGAGGGAGGGCACCAGTCAGCAGACCTTTAGGTGCCTTACAAGCAGTGGACTTACAAAAATCACCACCCTCATTCACACTACAGAAATGAGGGAGTTCTTAGTGATGAGGATTAATGCAATTGTTATTCAAGTTATGAATCCATCTGCCCTTTCTTGTCATAAGAGCATTATTTCCCCATAAGAGCTCCATTGATAGTGTCCTAGTGTATGCTAGGACAGGTACCTATCCTAAGTATGATTAATTTTCATTGTATTTCTGTCTTGTTTATAATAAGGCATAGAGTACTCTGAATCCTGGAGCAGGTAATGTTTCAAAATAATACAGATTAAATGCAATGCAGATGTTACAGCATGTCAAATTATATTTGTGTGGGTGCCAGAAGAAGTGGCCGTGATAAATGATGGTAGAAAGTAAAGGTGCCCAAATATTTGCAACAGGGGTATTGTCAGTGATCTTTGAGGTGAAAAGACCAGGAACTGAGGAACTGCAAATACTGCGGGTGCTGGTGGCAGAGCTCGGGGCGGCGAGGAGTCAGAGAGGTTTGTCTGTGCAGCTCAGGAGTGGGGATATAGCCATCTGTGTGTCAGGGAAGGGATAATCCATATAGTGGCTCGTTCTACAAACACTGTCAGTATAAGCTCTTTTGTAGGTATGTCTGTAGGCTAACAGGGTGGTGGTAGAGATTTCTTAAGAGAAAGGGGACATGTAAGGCTTCTGAGTCACAGTTATAAGCAGTGTGAAAAGCTGAGTCTCTACTTTTGTTTGGCTGTTCTCCATTCAGTTAAACCTGAAACAAGGTTGACTGCATTGAATTCATTCTATGTCAACCTTATCGATTGTTTATAAAGAAAATTTAAGACACATAAAGGGCAATAAAGGGCTTTAAGGATAATAAAAATAGGTTAATGTATTGTACCACCATGCTTTGGAAGGATGCTTCCCACTCTGGTTGTTGAAAATGAGTTAATGTGCCAAGGATGCCAATGGAAACTAGACTTTCCTACCCTACCATGAAATAAGGTTTCCCAGGACAAAGCAAAATCATTTATATATACCTCTCTATAGTCCTGCTTTAGTTTGCTAAAAACAAGGTTCTTGCGGAAGCCATAAATATTTCTGATTTCAGGTTACCAGGTCCCAGGTTCAGTTCCAGCTGCTAGAAATCTGGTCACAGCATCTCTACCATCACCTGTCAGTAAAAGCAGAGTAGCCCACCAAAAATCTTCAGTGACTTCAGTTATTACACTCACAGCAGGCATGTGGCTTTTCCTCCATTCTACAACCATGCACATGCTTGAGCAGACTGAGGTACCTGTGTGGTACTCAGCCTCCTGCGTGGATTGCCGCATCTTTCTTGGACTTCACTTTTTCAATACCAGACAGCTTCAAGACAATGTACCTGTCGTATGGGTAACTGTGCTGACCACAGAAATCAGGTTGCTCCCTCCAGGACAGAAACTATGCCCTGACCCCTACGGTGCGCGCATAGGAACGAAGCATTACTGCTGCTTTGGGTTCCTATTGATTCCATGAATAAATGATGGGCTCCTTGTAATGATGAAGTGGTAACTATAGTTTCCTTAAGGGTATAAGTGCCAAGCTAAATATTTAAAGCCCACATAAATAATTGAAGTATCAGCCTTTCTTCAGCAGAAGGAGATTGGGGTTATAATTTCGTTTCTCCCTGAATGATCTCCTGCCTTATTGGTGCAGAAAACTCATCTGGGAACCACAAATTATTTAGAAGGTTCTACCGCTGTATTTATTTTTGTACCAAAACCAGATTTGTGTTACTTCTGCAAGTGTATCAGCAAAGCATTTTAGTATTTCTCTGACACACGTATGGGTGGGTTCATAAACCAGGGAGCACCTTGCTGAGGTTCAAATAGTGTAATCCTTCATGCTCTGCCGTTTGGGCTTTTTATTTCTTCATGGATTTCATGACAGACAGGGAATTTGGGGCCTTTAAGAGTCTCATCTTCATGGTAGCAAAAGGTTTCCTTAATTATTCTTTAATAAAACTTGTCAAAATTAAAGGGAATATCAAGAAGGGAGATCATACTGCCACAGGGTTCGGGGGAACCTGAGAAAACTTGAGAGAAAGTGAAGGCTGGGAAGACACAGGAAGGAATAAACTCTTTTTGGGTGTGGGATTTTTTTTCCCCCCACTGAGAAAGCCTTATTTTGGCTGTGAGAAAGGGGTTAACGCAAATGGCAGAGTTCATTAGAAAGCAGATGTGGAGGAGGATAATCTGGGAAACAGTTTTAGATGTACATCCCATCTAGGCCTGGAGTTAGATAAGACTTGTGGGCAGGGAGCTCTGGAAGGTAGGTTTCCTATCTCCTCCCTGCTGTTACGTTATCTGAATTATCTTGGTGAGGAGGAGCAGGAAGTCCTCTTTGAGAAGACAAAAATTTAACAGTGTCGGCATCCCAGGTGAATCTACCACCTCCTATGAGTCAATACCCTGGCTCCCAAATGCTTTCAAAGCCACACACAAGGCAAAACAAAGCATTAAAAAAACAGGAGAAAGGTCCACAGGCTCTGGACGAGTGCTGTTCTTTTACTTCTTGCTTATTAAGTGAATTTATTAAAGGAGGTGGTGTTTTCACAATGCTTTTCAGCATTTTCTGAATTAGCACTGGGTTCTTGCTAGCTGAGCCACAGAACGCTCCTCTAGAAACTTTTTGGCTCATCGGTCTGCTGGATTTTTTTTGAGATCTTCTGAGGAGAGGTTTGCTCAGGTGGTTTGCAAAGAAGCCCTGTATAACTACAGTTACACTGAAGGATAAATATCCCCATTGTGTGCTAAAGCCAGCAAGATATTTTATGCCTGTAACAGGCCTAGAAAGAGAAAAACTGTACACCAGCTGAGATCCCTCCCTTGTAGCTTGTATAAATTCTGCAAAGGAAATGAGGATTTGGGCATTTGAATAAAGTGGTGTAGTAAGCCTGTAAGAGTTTGCTGTAACAGGTCAGGGGCTTTTTGCTAACAAAGCACTTGACTTTGTAAGACACTTCTGCATGTGGCTGATTTGTTTGTAATGTAGGAGATGGAGACAGTTTGGTGTCTAGTGAGTGTCCTTGAAAGGCACTAATGAAGTCAGGCTGTGTTTTGCAAATGTTTGCTAAGTTAATCTTTACAGTGAGTTCCTCTAGTGATATTATAATGCAAGTGTAATTGTAACCAATAGAGGAAGATATATGAGAAATACTGTGAAGTACCGAACCAGTAGATAGAGTTTACTGATGCATATATAAACTCCCATGGTCTGGGGATAAAAGCAGAGCAGCTAGAGACAGAAAAACCATTCTGCTAAGAAGAGATCTTTGACACATCCTTTAAATTGTTTCTGTCAAGTCAGAGAGAAGACTATTGAGTACAGAAACTGCTAAATGCATGGCTTGGTTGAGAAACTTCTATTGTGAACATTACTGAGGGGTATCAACTATGTATTTTGGTGTTTTGAACCATAGAAATGTGTATTATTTCTTACAGTAACTTTCATAATCTTCATATAACTTGGATGAAGACTAAATCTAATAAAGAACAGGTGTTTAACTGTCTTATACTTATGTTTCTTACAGTTCAGAGGTCAGAAAACAATCAGGAAAAACTGAATTGAATGTAAATATATGTATTGTTATTCAGTCTATATGATTATGCATGGTAAAGGTTAGAAGAGGTGAAAGGTAGTTTTCATCTCAAATTAAGTTTAACAAAGCTTTACTAGGAATCAGCGGGAATTTACACGAATGCCCTGAGTTATGAATTGTGGAGCTGTGCAGCGGATGATCTCACTGAGCCTTCACTTCTGTGTGGGACAGAAATCTCTTGTGTATGGGTAGGGGGACATTGCTGGAGACAGTACGGGGTTCCTCTATCCCAGTTAAATTTGCCGGTGAACCTGAGCTGGAGGTGTGAGCTGCTTCTCCGGGTACAACTAAGTGGCTGCAAGAGAATTGATTGTATTACGGAGGAACACACAGACTTGCTGGCTCTTTCATACTGAGGTGGGCAATCATAGCGTGAAGCAGCAAGTGTAGCCTTAGGTGTGGAGAGCATAAGCTTGCCCCCGGAGCCTTTGTATTTCCAATGAAAACTATGCCGTCCATGATGAAAACCATGCAGCCGTGCCTTCGTTGTCAACACTACCCAAGGCATCTGAATGGAAGCTAATTAGTGGTTCGCTAACTGTACTCATACTTTCAGCTGCAAAGGGCTTGTCTACAGGTAAGCTTTTGGTCAGCTATTTTGGACCAGCCATGTGTGAACTCCTGTATTTCAAGTGTCTTTTTAAAAACTTTTAATTCTGTTTAAAAGTGATGCTTTATAAACATAGCTAGTGTGCAAAAATGTGGTAGCAGAGCTCATCTGAGAAAAGCTAGAGCTAACATCTAAAAATCCTCTTTCCCTTTATTTTGCTGCTGGTGTAGGCAAACCTTAAAAAACGGCCTTGCAAAGGTCTCTTAACTCGTATATTTAAACTGCTGGGGTTTCCCTGTCCAGCCTTGTCCCTCTTGATTTTATTGTATTTTCTAATCACCTGAACCTCTCTGTGTAGAATCATCAGAGCTGAGCTCTCAGTAGTATCTTCCTGACTCAGGAACAACAGGTATAAACGGCACCGAACAGTAGCTTAGTCAAGCTGTGTGGCTGGCTCTCCTGGGTGAGCTGAGGCCTTTGGAAATACATTGCTAATGGTGTGTAATTGCTTTCTGAATTGGTCTTTTGGAGAGAGTAATTGTATTATAGGAGCTACTGAACCTCACTGCATGATCTTGCAAAGAAGTGCTAAGCTGACAGATTCCCTTTCATGAAGTACACTCGTCATTCACTAAGTGCTGCTGCAATGTACCCTTCCTAGCCAAGGGTCTCTACTTTTTAATCCTCCACCACTGCATTACCAGCCACTTCCCCAGAGCTGTAATTTTTTTATTTTGGTTTGGTTTTGGTTTTTGGATTTTTTTGTTTGTTTTGTGTTGGAGTTTAACTCTTAATCTCCACCTCTCACATTTCAAGTAAGGCTGGAGAATGCAGAGTTTTCTTGTGGTATGGAGTTTTCATGCAGACAGACTCTTTTCTAAGGAAAACCATGTTTCCTTACTTTGAACTAGTCAGTAAAGCCCATAATGGGAAAACTGACAGATTTCTTCAGTATTATTCAAATCGTCTCGATTCCATCAGAAATATGCAACCTCCCCCAAGCAACACTCCAGCCTAGGAACATAATGTAGAAACTCATGGATAATTGATTTTGGTCGTGGAAATCCTGCATGCTTTGGCAAATTCAGAGAAGTGGAACCCTCTTGCTCGTGCATATTCTGGATCAAAGTCTAGAGATTTGCCACTGATGGGCATGGAGCCCTGCGCTGCCTCAGAGATCCACCAGCATGATTTCAAGATGTACAGCTACTTCAGATATTGTCATTCATGGATTACACTGAGCAGTTTTTAGTTTTTTTCTGATGAGTTGGGGAAGAATTTATTTCCAAAACAGATGCACGCTATTCCAAGCCGGAGTCATTAGGTGCTGCGCTCCTTTGGTTTTGATTGTCTGCCGTTATTTCTTTTATGTTGCTTTGATTTGATTATTCCAGCCAATGTAGAGCTAGAGATTCTGTATTGCTCTGATTGCATGATCTTGTGTTTTCTCATGCTTTAATAAGAGGCTTGGCAATTTGTTTTTCATGATTCATCTCTGGATGTCTTGAGGCCTCTTATTTTTGATGAGAATTTCACAGCTTATATTTTCACAGTGTTTAGGATGAATGCTTATTAAGCTTATCATGATCCTTAGGCATCAGCTCAGCAAGATACCTAAACATGTGCCTGATTTTTAGCATGAGTAGTTCCAGTGCTTTCAAGGGGATTTACTACACATATCTTTAAAGACAGACATAACCATATGTAATGTGCTGAATTGGGTCCTTTGTTCTTTATAGAACAGCTTCTGAAATAACAAATTGCAGCTTTGGCATTGTCTTGGGAATGGTTTCTTCACGTGGTGTTTGAGATTTGCCAGACTCAATCACTCAGAAATCATGAGTCTGTGTTCCCCTACCATTCATGACATGGACTGAACAATCAAGACATATTTTAGAAGATAAACTGTTGGAATCTTTCTTTCTATTGGATAAGAGTTGCATTTCTTTCAACATTAAGTATAAAAGTTAAGCATTTAAAGTGAAATGCAGAAGACTGTTTAATTTCATATCTCTAGGAGCCAGGGTATTGAGAAAAACACAAACTGAGATTCTCAATAGAGGGAATTTTGTCCAGGTCCAATCTCCAGAGAAGTTTAGGACTTTTCAGTGAAATCTTGAGTTGTCAAAAAATCAACTTTTCCCAGAAGCATACCAGTTTTAGTGAAAAGTTGTGAATTAAGAGAAGCGGTTACCTCTAAGGGAGAATGTTTGACAACATCTAAGCTGTATTTTAGATAAAGGTTTAGAGACCAAACTTGCCAAACACTCAGACTGTTGAACCTCAGAAATATCTTTGGGGCAGGTTTCAGTAAGCAAAATAAGGAATCCGTAGGGGAACTTCAAATATGGCCAAAATATCAGAGTACACGTAACTGTGCTTCTGCCTACGTACAAATGTGTTTCCCATCCATCGCAGAAAGGGAACCAGAGAGCTGACAAGTTGGCTTGGAGTCTGCTGTAGAAGGGACCAAGTATCTCAGGGGGATAGAGATGTTGTATGGCATTTGTAGGTGGAGCAGCATGGTCTCAGGTGTAGCCAGGCTTCCCAAAACGAATGGTAGCCATGACAGCATGATTCAGTTCTAAGTTCTCGAGATGCTTGTGCTGTTACAAAATACTCAATCTTGCTATAATCACGCACCGGTGTCCCCTGGGCTTGTAACAGAGAAGAAAATAGCTTTCCCATCCTGCAGGAATTTTGGGAGCTCAAAAGTTACCTTGTTCTATGTTGGGACGAAGCTGACTCTTTTAATTTCTTTTTCTCTTAATGGTGAAAGACACTTACTGAGCCCAAAATACAGGATGTTTCTCTGAGATGTGGAAAGTAAACATGAAGGAACATAGTATTCTAACAACTCTTAACACTGGTTCATTTACAATGATTTCCACTTCTTGTCTGCTGACATAAATGCACCCCAATTAGTGGTAGAATTTACCTGTGGCTCTTCTCTGTCAGCAGTCAGTACCCCAGTTAGTAAGCTCATGGGTTTTCTCTAATGTACTGAGAATTATTAGCTAGCCAAATGCTTTTAGAGATGAATTGAACCTTCTTCTTTTTTTGGGTTGGTTCCCCCCCACCCCCCTTTCGCTTCCATAGGCAGATGTTGGATTTTTTACCTTCTTGTGTGATTTATGAAGGCTGTTGGTATTATTTTTGCTGTAGAGGAAAGGAAAAAAAATGTAAATTACAAGCACAAAGTAATTTATATGATAGAGCTTTAAAGAAAAAAAAAAAAAACCAGAAGAAAACCTAGTGGCTAAAGAACTGTCAGTTGAGTGACACCAATTAGTTATCTTGTGTGTAAGACAAACAACCTTATCAGTGTACTTGGTTTAATACAAATCCCCTTGTCTTTGTCTTTCTAGGGATGGAGTATTTAGAACAACCACATGACAACAGCAGTAATAAAAAACCCAATCA